>VTPC01003895.1:150078-188939 GCA_011009095.1 Ignelater luminosus
AAAAAAACACTTCGTTCTATGTTAATCTAAAGACTTACCAAACCACCCTCGTAGATGGTGGCGTTCACAAATGTCGTACTCTTCTCGATGTGGGCGCACAATCAAATTTTGCTTTTGAATCTCTAATTCAAAAATAGAATCCACCGAATTCTGTCTTTATTAAATGTTTAATTGTTCCTAGAATCATAGGAAAGCTACCCTTATAAAGTTTTTGTCAAGTGTTGCTGTCAATCGCTTCTAATATTAAATTGGCCGATCCATAATTTAACCCTGACAATAAAATTTTTGTGTGTTCTAATCATTCTTTTCATGACGCATCAACTAACTGATACCGCTCCTTGCCAATAAGCTTTACTGATAATGTTATATATTTCTTCTTGCAATAAACAACACCACTTGCTTAATAAATCAAGGTTTATTTATTCATTAAATGGTGGAACTACACTTGTATCCGAATGAGCAGGTCTTGCCTATTCTCATGCTGGCACGGACCCCCTGCTACTTAGGGTAGCTGCCCTTAACTACAGATAATAAAAACAATTTTTAATCTTTTTTTCTTTAAAATTGTAGGACCGCTACTCTGAAGTATCGTCAGGCTATTTTTGAAATGCAACATATCTTCTAAATTCCAGAAGTGGCTTTCTTCCTGTAAGCTCAGAGAAAATTGCATACGAATTAACAACGGTTATGTCGATCAGTCCCCAAAAGATGCTCTGCCATCATTTGTTTTTGCTCTGCGGTTCGCTCTGTAAGCCACCCTTAGGCGTTTAGCATGATTCACACCACCCATATATTTATTGTAGTCTTCACATACTTCTGGTGCAGTGATATCCTTTTTCGTGCCATCTTTTTGTTTTCTTTTGGCAGCACCGGTATTGCTTCCATGGAAATTACTAATAAAACATACACATCTTTCCATTTCCATATAGCGATGTTCATAGATGAAAGACGATAATCGTAGTCTTCTTGTTTCATGCTCTTATCATTTTGCATGTGTGTCAGGCTTTTTTTAGCAGGGCGAATCGTTCCGCATGCCAGTGCGTTTTTAGTTTTTAATTTTTCCATAAGATGCACAGACGAAAAGAGATTGTTGCAAAACACCATGCGATTCTTACCTCACTCATTCTCAGTTAATAGAACTCTTTCGCTCAAACCATGCTCTTCAGATTTTTCCTGTACCACTTCATTTTTTCCTTAATAAATTTCGAATTTTTGAATGTATTAATAATAATCTGATAAAGCACAAATTTTTTACCCTTTTTTGATAGGTTTGAGGGTGCTTCTACCCTTAAAAATAATTGTAGGCTCATCTACCGAAAACTGGCGGCCAGTTTGTATAATTTGTCTTTGTTGCAATGGAAATTGCAGAATTATCATTGCCTGTTTCTTGGCATAGATGACAACACTATTGGTATTCTAAAATCAGCTGCAGTTGACCAAGAGTGCCTCTAATTTGGAAGTTTGTGGTAGCCCATGAAAATATTGATACCAATGAAGGTAAGTAACTCTTCTCGTTTTAGATGGAGAACTTTCTCCTGCTGTACATCTTATAAATTATTTTGAAATATTATATTATCTATTATTGGTTCAAGTAATTTTATGAAGTAATCAGTTGGCGTTTCGCATCTTATAAATTCATCTTCTACAGACCCTTCTGAAAAATTATAATCAGGAACAGTAACAAGCAATTTCCTTTCTTTGCAGCTTCTTGACTTACTACCGCATTAAAACCATTTTTTCATCTCTATCAGCTGCTTCGGCATTGTATAAATCTTCATCACTATTCTCAAAAACAATTTCAAATTTATCGCTACTGATAGCTCCTTCTGGCTCTGTTGCAGTTCCAATCCTGTTCATCGTCTTCATCATCTTCTGGGTGTGTTTCATAATCATTATCAGTTGGAATATCATCAAGGTCTATATTTCACGTAATTCTCGATCTGTTAGGGGTCTTTCTCGTTCGTGATCATTCATTTCAAAAACAAAATATAGCCTAACGGTACTAGGAACTACTTTGCAATTTATGCACGTTTTATACTTTTTTAAAATTCTGTCTACATACCTTCAATAGTGTCTAGCAATCCAGAAAAACTGACAATAAACTTATATCTATAAAGAAAAATAATCAAAAACATTTAACAACATCCACTTATAACAAAATCTCAAACACCGAATGACATTCTTTGCAAAAACTGTAAATACCAGCAAAAATTGGTGAGGGCAACCCAAAAGTTTTAATTTACGATTGAGTGTATTTGGTTACTCTTAACCTGCTGTTGTAAGAGAAAACAGCCCCACTAGCTTTTGTTATTAATCAGCAGTAAAAGTTGTTTCTTTTACTCTTTAACATATTATAAAAAACTTTATAGAATCTTCCGAAAACATCCCGTATGTTTCCTGTTAAGAGATTTGAGTTACGTGTCTGGTTTGGAAAGTTGATCAAAATTTTAGAGGTTAGAGGATAAACATAAGCTTTTGTCTGGTGCTACACTAAAATTGAAATTTCGTGTTGTATTACTCTGGCTGATATTAGCTTACAACTATTCTAAGATCTGTCGATTGTAGACAGAGCAAAAGAAGACAGACCACATCCGTATCATAAAACAAGAGTGTGGTATTTGCTTCAAGAAGGTTACGAAAAACATTCAAGTTTTGTGAATGGCAATTGAAAACATAAAGAAAAAATTCAGGTTTCGTAAATAATGTTTTATGGACAGACAGACACACCTAATGGTGTTTTTAATCCACATAACGAACCTGTTTTGTCAAATTAATAAAAATGTTTGTTTTTTATTTGGAATTCTCTTGCAAATACTTTTAGTATGTGATAACTTACAGTTTATTCAAGGTGTACATGCTATAACCTTCTGCGCGAGCGTTAGAGGTCTACTGTACAATATCGGGTTCCTTTAAATCTTCCACTGTCTTTCACTTGGTGAAGAGAATTACCTCAATCTTAGATGGATCGATCATCTTTCTATAATCCTACAGGCCACTTCCATTCGGTTGCAGACGACGTTGAGTGACTATAGTTTGTCGTTTACGTATGCCTGAGCACAGAAGTCCGCTCCAAGATACCGTCCATTATTAGACAGCAGAGAAGGAATTAAAGCTTGAGAACAGCTTCCCTGTACTGCGATGTCTACATGACAGTCTCTTAGAAAAACCAATGTGGGTTCATACCTCGCAGAGCTTCGCAAATTGTGACCGCCCTGACCTTATCAAAAGCTCTTGCAATGTCAAAAAACATAGTGAGAGCGATTTTCTTTCAATGTATTCAACTTTATGCACTAACTCGTGGTGTGCAGTTTCCGTTGATCTTCCACCCCGATGGGCGTATTGATTTTATATGGAAGGGCTTAAAACTTCTAACAGGTACTTATCAACCACCTAGTGGGTTTAAAGGACTTGACCGCTGTGTAGTCTGTTTTTCCTACTTTGGAGATGAAAATCACTTTGGCCGATCTCCATGCTGTCGGAACACATTACATTGCATGTACATACATATGTTTCTCTTATCCGAGGTCGTAGGATGTCGGGCCCTATCTGTAGCAATCCTGAGAATATTACATCTCGTTGGAAGTTTCCTCTGCAGAGGATATGACAGATAGTTTTGTGATCTTTCAGTGTTCCATTAGGAGTAACATTTCTGATTCCTCCTATTGCATGGAAAGTTCCTTTGCCTGTCATGGTCGCAATATTGAAATCAGCGTTGTCAAATGAGAGTTGAGAGAATGAATAATTTTAAACTGCTGCTGGCATCCGGGATTGTACTGCAGAACTTTCAAATAAACTAACACTACTGTAGGTAAAACAAAAACCCATATTTAAGACAATGTTGACAACATTCTTGGACCTTGTTTTATGAAGCAGGTATACTGCCAATACTGCCCAAGTGGTAGTGGTGATATGAAGAATCGTGGTCTTGTACATGCTATACTTGAATGAGCAATAGCTGTGCCTTTGTTGGTAGTCAATTGCTTATCCCTCTTTTTGTTTTCTTCAATCACTCAGACAACATTATCTGAAGGGTCTCTGGAACCATTTCTTTTACATCTTGTGTGAATCCAGTTATAGGTGATTATTCATTTGTATTGCAAGCAGTTAGACGAATGTCCTGATAATTGCATTTGCTGCTTTCACAATCCTCTTCCGTTTGTCTTTCTTGTTGCTTGTTTTATCGTTGTACCACTGGTTAATCAATTTCAACCAATTGCATCGAAACCAAGCTACTGTTGGGCTTTTTCTCATGGTTGCAAAAAACACTCCATCACCGTAATGTTCCATCAATTTATTTTTAAGAGTTTTCGTGGTCATTGTTACCTCTCTAGACAATCTTTTCTTAATTTTCAGCATAAAATCTTTTATAGCAAATTGGCACTCCTCCGACGTGTCAATAAAAGTGCAAAATTCTAGAAAAGCTGATTCAAAACTTTCATCCTGGGGACGGCCTCTGTTTTGATCACAAAAAGAGTTGGAGTTGTTGTGTCAAAACACAGTTAGTTCCTTATGCAACTCATCATCTCGTAGTGCAACTTTCTCTAGCAACGTTTCCTTCAGATGTAATGAGCGAACTTCTTACACTTCTCTATGCCGTTTGCTGAGATTTTTCTTTGTCTTTGCAGCTGCACTACGAGCTTCGGTACTTTTCAAACATTTTTTTTTAATCAAAGTTGACTTCAGAAGAGGAACGTAAACTTTTGTCACCTTCCTGTTTAGCGTTCATACAAGGAATGTGTTTTTCAGGGTTACCTTTTTTTTTTATATATTCTCGCCTACATACAGAGTGATTGTAAATGAGTTAGGATGGTTTGAATTTGGCGCCACATTTAAATTATTTTCATGTTGGCACTACTTGTTTACTTTTTGTAATCTGTCAAATAATATAATCTATTTTTTTTTGAGGTTATATAGTATTGTTTGTTATTATAATTTAAATGTGGCGCCAAATGCAAACCATCCTCACTCATTTACAATCACTCTGTACCTTGTGTACATCAATCGTCTGCACACCCTTCAAAAGAATGTGAACTCCATCCTTCTGCTTCCTAACAATAATTAAATTTTGCAATCCCTTGGTAACTGTGCATCTTTCTCCTTCTAGAAGAGAGTTTTACACAGAATGCATGTGTCTGTAATTTTCTATTTTCTGTAAAAATAACCGTTAGGTGTAGATAAGTAGCTTCCTAGAACAGCTTTAGGAAAAGATAGCTGAGCTTACTCCTGTAATTTATTGTGGTCAAAACTATCAATTCGATAATTTTATTGTTAAAATTTAATTATGTAGATGTAGCAAGCATTTATCAGTACAATAAACTGACCCATTCTCAGTTACAGCAACAGCACTAGCGACTTTAGTCTACTAAGATGCCTGATTTTGATTGAGCTTTTGTTAAACATTGTTGTTGCGAGGGCTGGGTTATTCTTACTAATAGGTTAAGACACCTTACAAATTCTTCTGTGCTGTGTTTTCTAAGGGTGACCACTATACACACAGGACCAACATTACCACTGTGAAGATCCGCCATGTGACTACCCTAGAGTTTAAGATTTAAGCACCACTAAGAGAAAATGGACGTTTTTGTCAGATTTGATTAGGAGAGCTAAGCAGTGATAACTGTTTACGAAAAAACTGCTTAGAAAACTTGAATTCTTTTTTTTTAATTCACAAATTAAAATTTTTAACTAAAGAGCAAGAATGATATGACTTTTTGACTTAGCTAAATTGTTACAGACATCAGCAAAGCTTCTTTAGGCCATTTTGTTTGATAGAAGCGTGGCATCATTTAATAAGATTTGGTGATTTTATCGTTTTGAAAATAATTTTAATTTGGTTATACATCTTAAGTGACTATTCTATCTTTTCTATAGTAAATATTTGATTTAAAAGGTAAATACAGTTTGCTATTTCAATAAATAATACACACAGGAACAAATAAAATTTGCTTTTAATACAAAAACAAATAACAACTGCAACAGCACATGTTTTTCGGTTAAAAGATAATTTTTCTGAGAGAATCTCATACTTAATTTCCTTCAACAAGCCGTAACAGACCTGTCCTATAATCTCCAGATGTGTCATCCTGAAATTAAAAAATAATCCAGTCAATTTTATAAATAAATTATGAACTGAAGAAAGACACACTTACAATTATATCTTCTTCCAAAGTTACTTCATAATTCAGGTTATAATATATTCTGACAAGGAACAAATCGATATCACTTCTCGTAGCAACAATCCTAATCAAATGTTTATTGTATGTTCCAGTACCTGACATACTTGCATGAAGACGATCAGCAAAGTAACTGGGAAGATTAAGAACGGTCTTGATAATTGCCAAAAGTCCTCTTTTAACAAACCCAGAGAACTCTATTTGTATTGCATCTTCTAAACTGTGTCCCGTCAGTTTTTGATATTCATCGAAGATTTGTTTCAGCTGTTTATAATTACGTTGAGTTAAGATTGTGATAAATGTCGATTCATCTGTACCAAACATTCCTTCACCTGCTTGGTATAATGTCTTGGCATCAGCTGCTGCTTGTTCGCTATTAACGGTTTCGCTTTGATCACGATTAGCGCTGATCAAAGCAAGTAGCAATTCTTTAAAGTACCCACTGGTGTCTATTTGTATGTAAGACTCGAGTGGTTCTTTGTAGGCTACAACAAAAAATGGTTAGTGTATTTGAATACGAGAAAAGTAATTATAAACGGCTCGCTTACTATCTTTAAAAACTGCAACTATTTCTCTAATTTGTTGACTGCTCGAAGTGCAAATGATGTCGATTAAAGTGTCTTCATCAGTACCTCTACCGTACATAGCTTCGTACAGCTCTTTAACATAATAATCTATTAAAGGTGTTACTACAGCAACCATCAGTTCTTTAAACCAACCCTCCAATTTTTGATTTAGATCTTCTGCTAATTTCTAAAATTTAAAACTACCTAGTACAATTTTATCCCAAAGTGAATTTTTGTGTTACTTACGGATTTGTATAGAATTTTATATTCTTCAACTATTTTTAAGCGTTGAGCGCCTGTTCTTCCTGCTAAAACCTGTACAATAGTTTTTGTATCTACGGGGGAAGCTTCCAAAGCATCGTGAATAGCTTCTGCGTCCACCTTTGGTTCGTAGAAGTCTGTCGCTTCCTTATTTATTGATTCAAGAACTGGTGTGGTAGATACTACGGATTCAGTAGTTGAACGTCTTATGCTGAGTTCAACATCTAGAGTTTCCGCTTCAATAGGATTTGGTTGAATTGTAGCTCCATGTGTTTTCTGTGGAAATCATTTTAATGTAGTATGAGATCTCACCTTTAACAGGAAAAAGACTGCACTAATAGAATTCAGATTTCTAAAACCTTTTAGGAAAAAAGTGATACTTTGTAGCCCATTCATTATTAAGGACAAAGCACAAAATCATAAAAACTGTAAAGAAAGTGTCAAGAGAAATAGCTAGAAAAGGATAACAAAGAAAGCGATGAACAGAAAGATTTCCCATAACGATTAAAATATCTGCTTATACCTCAAATTCATGTATTATTTCTTCTATGTATTGGAAAATCTTTCCGAAAATACAACACATGGCTGAAGCATACGGAATCGTAGTCTGGAAAAAAAGGGAACATCAACGTGTATTTAATTCCCCTATTTGGGAGTAGGTCGCTTTAGGAGCTTGGAGGTTCTTCTAACTATAGGAGAGGATAGCTGAACTAATTATGTCTAGTTTTGATCTAATCAAAGTAAAGTCTTTGAGTAAAATTAAATTTTTCAAATTAATTAATTTTCTATTAAAGGCGTATTAATTAAAACCAATAATTATAATTAAGGACTAACTAGAGAAATCCTACAACTCAATGTCTTTGCTTTTTTTTTGGTTTCTGTAACTGTATGATAGAGAAATACCTTGCAAACATTCTGTGTAATTAAACGTACATAGTTGCTAGACTTAAGACAGTTTTTAACAAACAGAACAACAAGAAATTCTGCCTGACAAATAACTGTATCTATCTATTGTTCTCATAATTTACTTGGCAACAAATCTAATTGTAGGTGAATGTTTATTCAGTAAACAAAACATACGAGTACAACAAGGAAAGCAAAGTGTAAGTTCTGCGTTAAATCAGTATGCAAAAGAATTCAGTGATTTTACAACGGATGGGAGTGTTTTATTTTGCAAATTCTGTGAAGTTCCGGTAACAGCAACAAAAAGATATCAAGTAACTCAACACCCGTAGACCGTAAAACATCAAAGCAATAAGAACAGAAAAAACCAGAACAAAAAGTATTAGCCCCGAAAAAGCCTAGTCTATAGGATTCAAGATGAGGACTGTTTTCAAAATGGCTGCCAAATTTTCCGAGTTTGTATATTGTAATCGTTGAAGTGCGGGATTATACTAATCTCTACATAACAAAAACAAATACAAACAAAAGACGAATTACAAAAGTGACGAGCGGTAATTTCCAGCTTAATTTGTTACATAAAACCACAAGCATGACAGTGGCGTTGCTTTTGTCTGCTGGCAGTATGGTAATGTCCGGGTTTGTTCTGAGACTTCGTAAAGCCCTCCCTTCTTCTTTGGATACGTTGATTGTGGGAAGTTTTGCTGAGCGAAAACGCTTAGCTGTTTCCAGTCTGAAAATGAAAATTTTACTAAAGATGATTCTACCGCACTCACGATGTCTTCTACGGGTATCTTCTGGAGAAGTTCCTGATGAAAATGATTGAAACGTCGAGTGTATATTATAATTGAACAATTAGACGCCGATTTATCAATGAAAGTTTTCGGTTTCGTTTAACGAGCCTCTATAGGAAGGATATTTCTTTGAAAACTTCTACTTCCGGTGAACTTCGACGCAAGAAGTCTAAACTTCTGTACACTTCAGCTTTTCTCTCTCGCTGTCGTGATCACAAAGTTATTCCTAAATTTCTGATGATCAAAGATTTCTATCATAGCAGCGAAGAACATCCCCATTTGCATTTGCAGGCGTGATCTAGACTTACTTTTTCGACAGCTTTCACAACTCCATCTACTTTTGGCCAATACTTTGTCACCGGACGGTCGCATCTCCATAAAAGCACTAAGCTCAGAGAACCCTGGAGCTGACTGCCAACAGACAAAGCGATGCCACTGTCATTTATGTCTGCCGCAAACCGTGGAGATTGGTTGATGTTGCCGGCGACCTTAACAGTGATGGAATACTTTTTAACTTGACTTCGGTGATCTTGGTTGGCGAGGAAGATGGAGACGGTGGTAAGCAGTTGGGCTATGTTATTGGATGGTAGTGCCCACGTATTGCTATTCTATTATTGAATGTTAACGTGATTGACAGCCGGATATTTGAAGAAAGGTATGTATTGCCTTGCAGATTATTGGTATCAGATGTTGAAATGAAGGATAGTGTGTGATGCGCGGGCGGTGTTGACGACGAATAAAATGAAAAGGTACGAATAAGGAAAAGCTTGACTCCGCGAAAAATTGTGCTCTTGATGGATGTGGTATGCAAATGGCCTTCTGTAGTCGAACACCCAAGATTATACGTATCTACTTTTTAAAACGTAGAGTGACCTGAGTGACAATGAAGATGGGATTGACAGCCTGTGGAATCTGGACACCACCGACGGCGGCGGTCCTGGCGACCCCAAACTAGCGTTGTAAAATTTCTGAAACTTATTTTGTTTTTTGAAATTTCACAACTTGTGTTTAGTTAGACCCAATAGCATTGAAACTTATGTTCCGAACCATCAAACTTTAAGAATGACATTTTAAACCAAAGTCATCATAGTTCACAGCAATACTTCGATAAAAAACAACAAAGAAATTATTGGAACTTTCATTTTCAGTTACATAACCTCAAAATGATATCAGTCAGTGTTGTCAGACTTTACGTGGCATGGCGAAATGGCAAACTTGCCAACATTGTTCAATGTAACTATTATTATTATTATTATTATTATTACTGTTATGGGTTTTAGAATGTTCTACGAATTTGACAACAAAAGTTTAAATGAAACATTCCAAGCCTCACAATACTCTGTGATTCTTACAGCTGCCTTTGTTTCCAGTGCACATGAATTGCTAGGGAGGTCTCTTCGAAGTCATGCGCACTTTCTCAGGGTGGGAAGGTTTTTCCACCCTTTTTAGACGTCTGGCTGCTTTATAGCTTCCAATTGGATGTATAGTAGTTGCTCCGTTAGTCACGTTGCTTGTGTGAAACCCGTGAAACACATTTAAATAATTAGCATTTTCTAGGAACTTACTCAAAGGATTTCAAAGTTTGATATCTCATTCTAAAGGGGTATTAAAAAGTTCTAAAAAAATGTTTTATATAAAGGGTTTTCCAATAAGAGGTGTTATTTTGAATAGCCCGCTATTTCGGTAGATGTCACTTTTGAAGCTATCATTTTTTGACATTTGACAAGTAGAAACTACGCCATTAATAAATATGGAACGATACACGCTTCAACAACGCATTGAAATTATTAAAATTCACTATAAAAATGGTGAAAATTTGGCAGAGACGGTTCGTAAAACTCGAACATTTTTGGGTCACCGTGAAGCACCTTGTCGGACCGCAATACAGAAATTGGTGAAAAAATTCGAGCTCTTGGGACAAGTTAGTGATGTGAAGAATAAAACCCGTGCACGTCGCTCAAGAACAGCCGAGAATATTGCTGTTGTAGCCGAAAGTGTTAAAGAAAACCCAGGTTTGTCCATTCCTCGTCGTTCTTTGGAATTAGCCATTCCACAAACGTCATTACACCGTATTTTGCATAAAGATTTGGGTCTTAAGGCTTATAAAGTCCAGTTAACACAAGAACTCAAGCCGGCCGATCATCAACAACGTCGTGTCTTTGCTGATTGGGTCGTTGAAATGCATGAAAATGATCCAGAATTCCATCGAAAAATCATCTTGAGTGATGAGGCCCATTTCCACCTCGGTGGCTTCGTCAACAAGCAAAATTGTCGGATCTGGGGCTCAGAAAATCCAAGAGTTATTGTTGAAAAGTCTCTCTATCCTCAACGTGTGACTGTTTGGTGCGGTTTATGGTCCGGCGGAGTCATTGGACCTTACTTTTTCGAAAATGAGGCTGGAGCAACAGTTACCGTGACTGGATTGCGCTAGCGAGAGATGATTAACGATTTTTTATGGCCGGAATTGGATGGTATTGATCTGGACAACGTTTACTTTCAACAAGACGGCGCTACGTGCCACACAAGCAACGAAACCATTGATCTTTTACGGAAAAAGTTTCCGGACCGTGTTATCTCTCGAAGAGGTGATCACAATTGGCCACCGAGATCTTGTGATTTAACACCTTGCGACTTCTTTCTTTGGGGCCACGTGAAAGAGAAGGTCTACGCCAACAGCCCAGCGTCGATTCAAGACCTCAAAGATGGAATTCGTGAGGCTATCGAGGACATAGGGCAGCCACTTTGCGATTTGGTTATGGAAAATTTCATGAAAAGGATATTGTCCTGTAAGCGTGGTCGTGGTGGTCATTTGCCTGATGTTATTTTCCACTATTAACGGCATACCTTCCTCTTTATAATGAAATAAACATCCGATCATTTATATTAAAAAATGGCACTTTTCTTTGAATATCAAAATAACACCTCTTATTGGAAAACCCTTTATATCTAAGATATAGACGTAACCGTTTATCCACAATTCGCTAAAGACGTGAATATATCAAGCTGCCCATGACACTTATCACACTTGATAATCCTGCTTCTTAAGAGGTAACAAAGATACAAACTTTTATGGCCAAGGGTACAGTTACACATCTTACAACAAAAGAGAGATGAAGTCCCGTTAGACCCGCGGTCACTGTCCTGCATATTGTTATGGTCAGGTACAGAGCCCGCAAACAAATACTTTAAAAAGTGTAAAAGGAAATAACATGCCGCCCGCCTTGAAAGATCTGCAGCTTTCAACATAATAATAGTAAACAATGACACCTGTATAACTAACAAGTGAAGAAAACAATAAATCATCAATATGAATCAAAGTCACTACGGTAGGAATTACGTGAACCTTCGTCCTTTTTCTGATTGTCAGTTATTGGTAAATACATACAGTTTATTGTTGGTCTCTTCAACACGCCATTCATGCTACGACACGCCCCGGCTTCCACAGGCATGGAGTAAGATGATATTCCTTTATTAGGACCATCCGTTGAGTCAGTTGGGAAATGTATTCGACGCTCCATCAATGCTAAAAATGTTGATTAAGTTGTTCGAAGTATTGATATCTATTTAGTCGATTGATTTTGACGTCTCGAACGTCGGGATCTGCTATCGCCGCGTGAGATCGTTTGATGAAGAAGTGCACAGGAGTTAAAGCTTCCAAATCGTTAGGATCTGTGGAAAGGGGGTCAAAGGACTACGATTTATTGTGGATTCAATTTGAACTAAAATCGTATTTATGTCTTTGTAAGTCAAAGACGCATTAGCCGAAACCCTGTTTAAATGGTATTTCGTACTCTTGACGCCCGTTTCCCTAAGCTGTCCGAAATGCGGACCTGATGGGGGGCTAAAATGCCAATTTATTCCTTCATTGCTAACACTATCTATATTTCTGTCGCGATTGCTATTAAGCCATTTGTACAGTGAGCTAGATTTTTTCTGGGCTTCTTTAAAGTTGGTGCCATTATCACTATATACTATATGCAATGGCTTACCTCGGCTGACCACGAATCGTCTCAAACATGCTATGAAAGCTTGTGTGGAAAAGCTGGAAACCAACTCCAGATGGATGGCCTTTGTACAGAAGCATACAAAAACGCGTATATAGCATTTGAGAAGTTTAGGATTTCACCCTAGTCTATCCTTAATGGTTATTGGACCGGCATAATCTCAGCAGGTGACTCACCCATGGTTGGATTGAAATTTTGTGCATTATGTCTAAAACATCTTAAGTATAATCTTATGGTTTGTTTTGCTAAGTTTTTGCAGGTTATTGGTCAAAATGTTTTCCGCAATGCGCTCAACAGTAATGTGGGACGGCATGTAGCAATCTAAGGTGTTCGGAGGTAAGAATTAACTTAGTTAGGTGGTCTTTGGGTAAAAGAATCGGATGTCTTTTGTCAAAAGAGAAGTTAGATTACTTGAGACGGCTACCTACTCTAATAAGACCGGTTCTATCCATGAACGGACATACTGACGTTAGCTTGCTGTTTGATTGGATGTTGTCATTCTATTTTTCCGAGAACGACGCCCGTTGCAGGTGTTTTATGAAAACATATTGAGAGTCGGTTAATTCTCTCTCAGTGAGAGGGCTGAGACTGCACTTCTTTTTTTTTGTTATGGTTAAGTGATTTTCAATAATGATTAATGGTACTTGATTAATTGTTGCGAACGAAGAAATGTGGGATTCCTTAATTCTGGAATAATGTTGAATGAAATGTCATTTTCTTATTCGATCAATTGAGACAGATCGTGTTCTAACCAACTAGGACCTCTCCACCAAAGGTCGGAGCGAGCCAGTCGAGATGGCGACATGCCTTGCGAAATAATATCTGCAGCGTTTTCGAATGAACAACGTGATGCCAGTTCGCAACATTTCTTAAATTTTGAATAATGACCACACGATATGCAACAAAAGTTAACCACTTGCTAGAGTGTGACCTCAACCAACAAAGAACGATTCTAGAATCAGTCCACCAAAGCTCTTCCGTGAACCTTTAAATTTTGTGGCTAGTCCGGCCAGCAATGTCGCCGCTAATAACTCGAGCCTAGGTAGTGAGATTTTTCGAATCGTTTGATTTCGATCATTTTTGACGGTAAACACACGCGCCATATGCCCTTTTTGAAGCATTTGCAAACCCATGTAATATTTCTATTTCCGTTGCGTTTGGAACGAGAATAAGTCGCGGAATGGTTATTTGATTGACCGAACTTAGGTTTTTTCTAAAGGCTAACCAACGCGAATGCAAGTTCATAGGGATAGTCTCATCCCAGTTGAGGTTAAGTTGCTAGATTCCTTGTATTATCAGTTTTGCTATAACCGTGACTGGTGCAAGTAATCCATAGGATCAAATAATTTAGCTGTAGTCGACAAAATCGATCGTTTAGTTACGTTCGTGTGTGTGGGTTTCCATCTGGAATTAAAAATGAAAATCTGCCTGACGTGCAAAAGCCGTTTTGTTACAATTGGAGAAAGCAATAGGTTGATCGTTTGTTAAGTTCTAAGACGTTGCTTTTGAATTTCCTTAGGGTAAAACCAACTTGTTTTGCAATGTCGATTAAATTTCGTTTGATTGTCTTTAAAACTTCGATCGAGTTTGATCCGTTCAACACATCACCGACATAAAAGTGAGTTTTAATTGTTTTTGACTCCGATGGATAGCGCGTGTCGTTCAAATTTGCCCCCTTAACGAGACATCGTATCGCGATGTATGGTGCTGCCGTCATGCCATAGGTTACGGTGTTTAATTTCAAACATTTTAGGGGGCGGTAGAATTGTCACGCTATTCTATTTTTTGATATTAAATATCAAAGAGCAAAAGTCGGTTTTTCACAATTTCGAATTAATCGCCAAGGTCAAAGGGATTTGATTTAACGGGTATTCTAACAACAAACTTCATCGGTAGTTAGAATCTTTTCCCTTGTCGAAAACTCGTCGATTTTTCATAATCTTTAAAGTTCTTCGTGTTCAAGCTCGCTTAGAGATAGCTATGATGCCGTTTGCATAGATGACGAAAACTCGACTTGTCTTGACGCGACCCAACCAAATTGGGTTTTCTGAAGAATCGTACCGTTTTTATTTTTAAATTGTCTCACGCACAGAATTTTCCAGAATAATTTCGCTCCCATTAAAATATCAATATCTCTGAATTCGTTAAATTCCGGATACGCCAATTTTATATTTGGTGGGGTTTCAAAGCTACCCTTGGGGATTGTGACCTCTGGTAAAGCGCTAGCTACCTTAGGAAGAACAAAACATGTAAGTTGAGTTTTGAAGTTGTTGCCCCGATACCAAGTGACCCTTCCGAAGGCAATTCGTGCAAAGTTTTAACGATTTTACCTTTTCAAATGCAACCAAAATCCTTCCGACACTTTTTGCGAGATGTAAGCGATTGAAATAAAAACAAAATCAGAAACGCTGGAGACCAAACCCGATTAAATATCGATTCCATATTTTTCTCTTTTTTTAAATCAAAAAATCTAAATCTTCCAGAAATGTACGTAACCTAACGAAAAGTTCTGATCTGGGAACACTGCAATCAACACCTGTGCGGTTCACTGTTTTCTTCTGCTCGTAACATCGCCGTGTAATCCACTTCGAATACTATCAGTGCACACGTACTCGTAATTCTTACAAATACCACAACTCGGCCAAAGAAAAATTATTTTTATGTGAAAATATTATAAGAAAATGGATCGAAAATACTCTCCATATTTGGGAACCGGTAAGGCAAAACAGAATCTCACGATTGAGATATTTTATCTTTTCATATTTGTATTTGAAATTCGAGAAAATTTTTCAACTAAAAAATTTTCAACAGCTCTTTCGACTCAATTACATCAAGCTTGACAGTTAGATAAATCTATTGAACAATTTGGGCAGCAAATGGAATAATTATTATGTGACCTGAGCGTTGCTAAAGCGGGAAGTAATGTAAATTTATTACAATGATTAAGAAAAGTCAGTGAGAAGCTTGCAATCAATTCTTTTTGCAATGGTGTTAGAAATATGAATTACGTACTATATTAAAAGCAAGGGATTGTATTACATTAGAAACTATTAGAATTGCAGAAGACGAAGAGAGGACTAAACCCTCTACGTTAACTATAGTTTATTACAATAAACGTAGGAACAAAAATTAGTACAGGTGTCAGATCAAAATTTTAGCTCACGAGAACAACGAAATAATTTCGATTCCAACAATATAATAATTACAATCAAAATTTCAGAAACACAAATTACAATAACAATTATAATGCAAATCGTTGTAAATTTTATAACCGAGGTCAAAGACAAGGTTATAGTGCAGATTTAATTGGTTATCACATATTCAGTCTTATTTTTTATATTTCATTTATGTAAATTAAGTAAATAGAATTTTAAAGTGCATATTTGATTAGGACACTTTTTACTGCATGTTGCAAGCATATTTTAAAGTTTCTTTAGTGCATAACTATCCTAAGTCTAATAATTACTAATATTCGTTCTTTTTACTTTTATTATCGATATTCCATTAACCTTGAACGTTGAAAGAAAGAAAAGCAATCAGAAACAAATAAATGAATAGAAAAGCAGTATCTTGCTATTACTAGCAGCAACATTTCAATCTAGAACCTGAAAATGAATTTTGCTAGTCTGCTAAGTGAAATTTAATTTTACACCTTCATAGTTAAAATGTAACTTATTTATAAATAATAATAAAATAACAAAAGTGTTAATAAAATATAAGTACCTGAAGAAAAATGCAACAAACAACTAAAACCACTTGTACTTTCATGATGACTGATTTGAACTGATGTTCAGTAGAGATTGCCAATTATTTATACTAAAAGTTATCAGTTGTTTTGTCAACATTTGTAAGAATTTTTAAGAGTTGAATATGGGTATCCCAACTGGTATAGGTCGCTTACAAATAACCTAAGTGCAATTGGAAAGTTTTAATAGAGATATAACGACCTGCATAAGAATTTACTTAACAATTATTATAAATTAAAAAGTTTATTTCAACATTCTTCAATGTGCATTGCAATACAATTACATGGGCAGAATTGGATTTTAACAAAGATAAGGTTAAATGTAAAAATGCCAAAAATGGAACAGTCTTAGGTGATTCTGATTATGTTTATCAATAACCTTTTGCTTAAATAATGTTTTGACTTAACCTTGAACCAGAACAGAAATAAACATATTCATTTGCATGAATCGATATAATCAACTCGATCATTAAAAATTCTTATCTGCGTTTTAATTGTTAGTATTGTTAGCTTTCCGCGCCCCAATTGTTTAAAATTGAAAGTCTCTAAAGAGCGTTGGCTAACAATAAGTTTAATAGGATAGAATCTATAAGACTATTTAGCTTCAATTAAATTTATTGTGCAAACCCAGTTATCAATGATAAATCTTAGAATATTAAGATTGCAAAATAGAATTAGTGATGAGACCCATCTTGTGTCATTTAAAAGTGCATGCACATACTACCACGCTTTATAATTAGAATTCCAGGACAGATTTGGAAATTTGCAGTTAATTAGAGCTTTCAGATAATGCACACATTAGGAGAGTCCCAGGCTGGTATTTTCATTTCAGTTTCTGGAGGTTCCCTCGTTGCATAAATTGTGGAAGATAAGGAATCGTGTTAAAAGTTAACTTGATAGCTGATTTCACAACTGGCTTGAACCGCAATCGATTAAATATCGAACACTATGCAGGGTGAGTTATTTTCGATGTTTAGTATATTATGTAGTGCTTGTAACACATATTTCGAGAAAACTGACCTACATATCTTAGATCTTAAGTAGTCAAACTTTCATTACCATTTTTTACGACAAAATAAGGGATATGAGGTTTTTCACATCTGTTTAATCTCACTGTTATTGTAATTATAAAGCGACAAAGTTTCCAGGAAGGACGGTATACGATAGAAGTCGGTTTCTGGGCCAGAATTCTCAAATAAAATACAGGGTGATTTTTAACTTCTTTTTTTTCGTTTTAAAGGATAGTAGAGGGACTTAAAAGGAATCAATCTATCTACTTTAGATTGCAGTCTATCACGTCGAATCCAAGATTGAACACACGCTTGAAGATGACCTCCCTGCCGAATGCTTTCTGCAGCATTGTTTGTTCTCTGCAGCAGTTGTTCTTTGGTAGCAATCTGTTCTTGATAAACCAATGATTTCATATGCGTCCCCATAAATAAAAATCTACCGGATTTAAATCCAGCGATCTTGGAGGCCAGGCAACCGGGCCTCCACAACCGACTCATCGACCAGGAAAAACGGCATTTAGAAGTTGTTGTACCATTCTGTCGTAATGTGGGAGAGCTCCGTCATGTAGGAACCACATAACTCGACGGACATCTAATGAAACATCTTTTATAAGCCCTGGAAGGTCTTATTGAAGAAAATTTAAATACACTCTGTTAGTCATTCGGTTGGGCAAGGTAAATGGGCCTATTAGCACACCATTTACAATTCCAGCAAAAACATTAATTGAAAATCTCCGCTGATAATTGGATCTGTGTATGATGTGAGGGTTTTCTATATCCCAGTAGTGCATATTGTGGAAGTTTATAATTCCGTTCCTTGTAAAAGATGGATTCATCGCAAGCCAATACATTAATCGGAAAGTTGGCATTCCTCAGATTTATTCACAAAGTTGAACGCGATGTTCATAGTCTCTTGGTGCTAGAGCTTGTGCCTTGTGTGTATTCGACAAGTTCTTGTACTCCAGTGGCAAACATTCTTGCTGCATAATTTTGATAATAAAATGTAATGAACTCTTTAATTCGACAGGAGATGAAGCGCATGATATATGTAGTAACTATGTGTATTTTGAAATTATGAAATTTTTGGTTTGTAACACTGTGGTAACTGCCACTGGACGTTGATCTGGAATATCAAATTCTAAATTTGCTTCTCGTATATTTCAAAGTAAATTATCAGCTGTATGAAATCCTGGACCATAAAGAAAATTGGGTGTGGTACCTTGTGAAACTAAATCCGCGGGGTTCTCTGATGATTGTACATGATAGGTGTTAATGTTTGAATTTCACCTACGGTGCTTGCAACAAATGCCTTCCATCTGTTAGGTTCGCTCTTGATCCAAGCTAAAGTAATGGACGAGTCTGTCTAATACAATACCCTATGAAGATGTATTCTTAATGACTCTATTGCCTTTTTAACCAAATTAGCTAATAACATTGCTCCACATACTCGAATCTTGGTAAACTAACTGATTTTACTTGTGCAACTTGCGATCTTGTACAAAACAAGTTTGATACAATCTTTGTGTATCAACAAACTCCGTAAGCCCGTAAGCATTTCAATTGTTATATACTCTGAAATCATAACGTATCGCAATATTTTAAATCCATTAATGACAAACTTTTCAATTTGAAAGTTAATCCATTTAACTTGTAAATTATGAGGTACACCCTCATCTCATGATATTTTTAGTTTCTACAGTTCTTGAATAAGTAATTTAGCGAGCGCGTAAAATAGTTTCTCGTATAGCTCGCGTTCTTCAAATTCGGACGGTTCTGTAATCTCTATATTCGTTTGAATGTCTTCCCGGTCCGTCTGAACCCTTGAATCTTGAAATTAATTGAATTATTTTCATATAAATTGCTCTTGTGGAATCAACGTAACCCCTTAATCTAACCAATCTAGATACAATCGCCTCTCTGTTTGCTTTTAAATTTTTTAACGATTTCATCATATTAATTCAAACTGATACAGGAAAATGTAAAATAAACTATATTCAACTTGGGAAAAAGGGAACAGACTTACGTGAACCGGAAGCATGCGCTTGCCCCTTTCCCGTTGCTGATTGCGACTTAAGATGCGTTTGCTAGCACAAGTAAATCAATTGTTTGCTGCTTCATCCGGCTTGAAGGTCCAGATTAAATGTTGAGTAGGACCTTCGATAGCTTGCTTGTTTGAATAAGAAACTAAATATACTTAATTGCTTTATTTGCCAAAAAATGCTGAGTGCCTTAGGCTTGCACTTTCATGCATTTAGTTGCACACTCGCCAACTATTCAAGAATTTCTAGCCGTTTCACCTGCTCACATGGCGTTAAAACGTTTTATTAAATGTTATTCCGATAGACTCGAAGGGTCGAGAAGTCCAAAAGACCCGACGGCCCGAGAAGTTCAAAAACCCGACAGACTCGTATGGCCTGATAGGGCCAAGAAGTCCGACAGGACCGAAGGGCCGAGAATTCAAAAAGACCCGACGACCCGAGATTGTTAAAAAATCCCGACAGACCTGTATGGCCTGATAGGCCCAAGAGATCCAAACAGCCCGATAGACCCGAAGGGTCGAGAAGTTCAAAAACCCCGACAGGCCCGAACGGCCCGACAGACCCGTATGGCCTGACAGGCCTGAGAGATCCGAACAGCCCGATAGACCTGAAGGGTCGAGAAGTCCAAAAGGCCGACGGCCCGCAAGATCTAAGCGGCTTGAGAGATTCGAGAAACCCGAAGGGCCGAGAAGTTCAAAAAGCCCGACAGGCCCGAACGGCCCGACAGACCCGTATGACCCGACAGGCATGAGAGATCAAGGATCGCGAAATCCAGAAGGTCCGACGGACCGCAAGATCCAAACTGCTCGATAGATTCGAGAGACCCGAAGGGCCGAGAAATCCAAAAAGCCCAACCCACAGTGAATCGAACAGAGCATGCTAGCTTGACAAAAGTCGTGTCTGAATTAGAAAGAGAAAATAGGATTATTGCAATTCTCATTCTTCGTTGATAAACTATCTGCAGATAATTAGGTGCCAACACCGGTCTGCTGATAAACATGTACAACGAGAGTTGTCTGACGAATTGTTGGTTTTTAAATAACTATTGTAGATCGATTATTCTAGTTTGAGGACTTCTCATTTATTTTTTGCTCTTGTTTGCTCTCGGGTGTATTTTTTACCTTTTTCAGAAGGAACTTTGTCCATATCGAGAATCGATTTTCTCGAACTTTAGGAAATTTATCCAAAGAAGGAGCAGTTAGAACGGCATTTGAGAAAACAACCTTCTACGTAATTCAGACGAGGTCAATCGCCTAATTAAGGAAAATATCAGTCGGTTTCGAGATCGGTGGGAAACAAGTAGGCGCAAAATGGATTCCTTTACGAAACACAATGAAGAGTGGCTTCAAGGCAAGAATCTCAAACTATCTGAAGGAGTATTAGAAAGTGTGGTCAGCCTCAGCCTTCTAATTCTGAGCCTGGAAGATCAAAAAAAATTTTTGCTGAATCTTTCACAAGAACTGGAAGTCTTAATTGCTAAGCATTGTTCATTTGAATTGGCATTCGCAATTGCAAAATGTCTTTATGATGAAGACAGAAGAAGTACATCTGTAGTAGCATCTGACGTTGTAAACGCGGCAACTACTATAGTACGAGAAATTACAAACTTCAGGCAGCAACAGATTGCTCAAAAACAATTAACGAGTGTGGCGGCATTGACTCGTTATGTTGATGCAAAATGCATTTCTTCTGCCTATAATTCAACACGAAAAACTCTTATAAATGTAGGACATCATGTTTTCCCCTTCTATTATACTCTTCACAAGGCAAAACAAGATTGTATACCATCCCAGACAGCCATCACAATCACTGAAAGAAGTGCAGAGCTTTCTGTTTTTAACCTGCCCTTGATCACTGGCTGAACAGATTGCTTTTGCTACATAGTGATATTTTCAAAAATCAAAGACATTTGACGTTATATTCAAATGGGGTTGTGATGGCCGTTCTGTTCAACATACTAAGCACAAACAAAAGTCTTCATCGTCTGACTATGGCTAAATAGAAGGGTGTAATTGTGTTCTATGTGCATTGCATGCTGCTGCAGTGCTGTTTTGTCTTTGGGTACGCGAAGTTCGATAAGTAATTACCGGCTAACTAAGAGGAATTTCATCCTGACATTTTGCAAGCTTATAAAAGAAAAATCAAAGAATATATAGTACATCTAGTTTTTGGAATTTCAAAACATGGGGTTAATGTTGGAATTAACTTTGTAAAATAAAATGTCCTGGAAATTACAGTAAGTAAACATGAATTTGACTGTTGTGTGCATATCATGAAAAGGTACCTCTCGTCCTTTAAATGAAGCTAAATGGCAAGGGCCTGCTGTAAACAGACTGAGAAATATACTGGCTTAAAGAGAATTTTTGGAAACTTTGGCTCTTGATAATTACACAGCAGCGAAACTAGGCAAGTATAAAGAAATTCGTATTTCTTATTCTGTCTTAGAAAAACTTCAAAAAAGTTTCAATAAAATCTAAGACATGACAGTCAATTCAAATGGAAATGGAATGACTCATGAGTGGGCGGGCTCGGCGTGATTGCTTTTGCACCAGCAGTAACGGTGAAGCCGACAGAGAACTTCAGACCGGAACGACCTGCAGATCCCTCTATCGTAGGAAGTTTATTCGAAACCATCCAACCCATTTTACCAATTGCCAATCAGGCCGAAAAGGCATGCCTACAATGACCTCTTATGATTTATGATTTAACTAGTGTAAATAGCAGCCTGTTCCTAACGAATTTGCTTCTATATCCCACTTTGCAACTCCACACTCACTAAATTACCAGTTTTGACGGTAGGATAATTTTTGAAAAGCTCTTTCATCAAGTCCAATCCAAAAAGAATTTTACAGAGAGTAAGAGATAAAGTAAATGAGAAGCTCTGTTATTATTTAAAGAAAATTGGCGGACTTTTAGTTCTAACGGGGATTAACAGATGGTATTTTCTTTATTAGCTTCATTCATATTTATATATATAATCTTGTTATTTAAATTAAATAATATTTTACACAATAATACAATAATAAACCAGAGCAACAAAAACAGGAATGTTCTTAGTCAATACTTATCAAAACTTCAAAAGTACAGTTCTTAAGGATTTGATTCTTCTTCAGCTCTAATAGTTATAAACGTACAACCAAGTAGATTAGTATCTCGGCAAGGATTTTCTCGAATAAGTTCTAATAACAATGTCTTATAATCTCCAGAAGTGTCATCCTGAAATAAAAAAAAAACTTTAGTCATTCTTTATAAACTTTATATCTAAAAGAAAATAAACTTACAGCAATGGCATCTTCTAAAGTTATTCCATAGTCTTCTTTATAATGTGTTTTGATAAGGTCCATATCAATTTCATTTCTTGTAGTAATTATTCTAATTAGACGTTTGTTATTGGTACCAGATCCTGCTACACTTGAATGGAGACGCTCAGCATAGTATTTAGGAAGATCATGAGCAGCTTTAACGATTGCCAAAAGGCCTCGTTGGATAAAACTAGAGAATTCGCATTCGATCGCGTACTCGAAACTGTGCCCGGTTAGGGTTTTGTATTCATCAAAGATTAATTTAAGCTGTTCATAATTACTTTGGGTTAAGATTGTAATAAATGTTGATTCATCTGTGCCCCACTTTTTTTTCACCTAAAAATTTAATTAGCAATAAAGAGATACTAATAGAAAATTATTATCAACTTGCCAGCTTCGTATAATGTTTTAGCATCAGCTACAGCTTGAGTCTTATTAACCTTTCCACTTTCATCGCGATCAGCATTAAGCAAAGCAACAAGCAATTCTTCAAAGTCTCCAGCGGTCTCGTATTGTATGTGGGACTTGAGCGTTGCTTTGTAGGCTGCGAAAGAAAAACAATTTTTAGTGTATCTTACGATGAGAGAAACTATAGTAACTTACTTTTTTCATAAATTTCTTTTATTTGTTTAATCTCTTCATTGTTCATAGTACAAAGTATCTCTATTAAAGTATCTTCGTTAGTACCAGCACCGTGCATAGCTTCGTGTAGCTCTTTAACATAATATTCTTTCAGTGGTATCAGCAAATCAATCACCAGCTTCGTAAGCCAATGATCACCCAATTTTTGTTTTAGATCTTTTGTTATTTCCTGCAATTTAAGACTGCGCATTACGATTTTATCTAAAAAATGACTTCCGTGTTACTTACGGCTTTGAATAGAAGTTTGTATTCTTCAGCAACTCTCAAACGTTGGGCGCGTGTTTTACCTGATAAAGCCGCAACAATTGAATTCGTGTTTACTTTAGAAGCTGTTAGTGCATTTCGAATAGCTCTGGCATCCGCTTTTGGATCGTTAATATCTAGTGGAACATCATCGTAATCTGTAGGGTACGTGATTGATGTATTGGAATCTATTTTTACTAGTTGAATACTCGCGTTTGAAACAAAGGTTACGTCAGTAAGTTCAGGGTTTGGATTTAAGATTTGTGTCTTTGCGTCCGCGGGTTGCGCTTGGATTGTAGCTCCATACGAGTTCTGAAAAAAATTTATTTAAATTAATATTTGGGCTTATTCGAATAGATTAATTAGTGTAAACTTATTAATGGTTATCATTTGGTTTAGTAAACAAACACACATATATAATATTAATGCAACTTGATTAGATTTCTGGAACAAAATTAAAGATGGGAATATGCCACGAATAAACTAAAAACAACGATTGTAAAATAGAATAAACAGATATAAATAAAATTCAAATTCAAAATTCTATAATGATAACCTATCGTGCAGGGAGGTTTTCTTATTAAAATTATCAAAATATTAAAGTATTATACCTGAAGAAATACAGAACAAACGACTAGAATCACTTGTACTTTCATCATGATTGGTGTGATTATACTGACATTTTGATGGAGTGTTGCCCAGTTATTTATAGTAAAAGTTATCAAAGTGAAGATTAGATCATTTCTTGTTATTTTCAACACTATATGGCAAAAACAAAGGCCCCTACTTAACACAGGCGATGAGGAGTCACGCAACAATTAGGAATACCCATTTCCTTTCCTTTCCGGGTAATTTAGTTAATTTGATGCTAATATGTGAATCATGTTTGTTTGTAGCTTTATCGGTGCGGAAACTAGCTACTACGTTGGTTGCCTACTGAAGTTATTATAATTAGAAATTATAGATATAGATGTATTTTAATATTTGAACGTATAAATACAAGCAGAAGTTCTTTAGTTATATTAAGTTTTAAAGTATCAAATCGTAAAAACATTTTTACTTGAGTATACTGATTACGTAATAACCTTTTGATTACAAACCATAACTTACAATGAAAAACATTTACTGGAGTTACTGTTAATTTAAATAATTCAAACATTTTGTCGGAGATTTCCAGTAAAAGTAACAAAAGAGTCTGCTACAGGTACGGTCCCTTTTTTATTGTATAATTCAGAGTAGGTCGTAGTATATGAAACATTGCATTAATTAGTTTGATGTTTCCAGTAAAAGTTACCAAATCAGACCGTTTCGCTTTTGAAACAGCCATGCGAGGTACAACAAATTACAACAGAATTCTCATAGAACTAAAACCTTTATGTTTATTTTAAAATTTTTAAAAAACCACATTGATAATGATAAGGTAAAGTATAATATGCGCAGCAATAAATCTACAGAATACTTAGGCGGACCCTCCCGGGGTCGGTCGGCTTTACGCCTCATTGAGTTGCCATGTAAGTGTAGAAATATGGGACCCTATACAGAAATTCTTCCTTTACAAAAAAAAAAGAATTTCATGCACTAGTTTCTTACCAAGTAGACTCGACATTGAAAACTTACAGGAGCGAGAAGGGTTTGCCAGCAGCGTCCCTCGTCGCGTCTAGAATGTTGGACGGCCAGGTGTTGCCACCGTCATAGCACTCACCTCCCCGGAAGCCGCTCCTCCGTAGGATTGACGTGCAGGGACCAGCAAGGGTTCCAGCGCCACCGGACGCTGCCCAGGCTGTACCACTGGCAGGACTCTCTCTCCCAGGTCGAGGTAGACTACACGGCCACGCTGAACTCTGCATCCCCAATAGGGCAGAGCAAATAAATTTGTTTTAGAAATTGTAACCGCCTGGGGTTAGAATGGGTACCTTTATGGTGAATATAAAGCACACAAAATTAGGTTATTAATTGAATGTTGCCTGAGATTGCAATTACTGCCATTCTTGGTCAATAGCCTCATTAAAAAATCTGTCACGTCCGCGTTCAGCTTTAGGTTCCTAGAAACTACTCAAGATCAATGATGTTCGAGAAAAAAGTTAAGTGGGGTAAGGAGTCTCTAGAAGATGTCGCTAGCAGTGGTTGTCCAAATTCTGCTATCACTGAAGAAAACGTCCGAAAAGTTGAACAGTTAATCTTAGAAGAACGAGTTGGGACCATAATTCATGGCCGTTTCGTGATGTCATAGGTCAGCGCTAGATGGATGACGCGGATGTTGACTCCTTTCGATAAACAACGGCGAGTGGAAACTTGCAAGCAATTTTTGGATCTGGTAATTGATGATATAGCTGCCTCTAGGAAAATGATATTTTGAGAGCACGGTTTTGGTATCAGCAGGTAGAGAATTACTCACAGAATACAATTAGGTGGCCGGAGGTAAGGAATCCAATCTTGGTGAAAAAAATACGATTTTTAAGCACATCTCAGTTAATGTTGCACGATATAAACAATAAAGTTGGCAACTAATTCAGCTGCTGCGCACACTACCAACCCCTTACTGCAGCATAAACCGCGTATGGATGTTATGGGCGGGGAAGTAGCGAGGGCATGGGTAGGTTAGGAGTTAAACGTTAATTTTTTAATGAATTCACCACAAGCAAGGGTGTTGCTAGGTTAGAAGGAGTTAAATGTTAATTTCTTTAATGAATTTCACCCCAATCTTGCGCTGAGGCGTAGCGAGAGTGTTGCTAGGTTAATGGTAGTTAAAAGTTCATTTTTTAATAAAATCACCTTATCTTGCGCGGGATCAATGTTCTCCAGGTGATTTAGGGAAATTGGGTTGTGGTACTGTCGGTTGGTACGCTGTCGGAGAGTAACACGAACATAGCCGCTATATTCTAGTGCCATGGCTGTCGTCTTGCTAGTGTACTGTTAAGATCGTCGATTTTCGAAGTTTTTTTAAATATTATCTAAGTGTTTGGCTTCGGAGAGGCCTTCCGCGTGTGTCTTTTGTCTCTCTGAATGGATATACATGCATTGGCAATGTTAGATACTTTCTGTACAAGTTGAATCCTAGGGGTAGCTGTATAGAACTGTTACCTTGGATCTTTGTGAAGGTCAGGAGGAAAACGTTATCAAAAGGATTGTAACGGGGATTGAAACATGAATTCATTATTGTGATCCCTAGAGCAAGCAAGAGTTAATGCAATGGAAACACAAAGGGTCTCCACCACCAAAGAAATTCAAAATCCAACCATCTGCAGGCAAGATTATGGCCACAGCTTTCTGGGACTGTGAAGGAATCTTCTTGATAGATTACCTACCGCACAAAACTTGTATAACGGGAAACTATTACGGTGAAGTTTTGAGAAAATTGCAAGATGCAATAATAGCGCGAGAAGAAACTTGAAAATGAAATTTTGATTTTGCACGATAACGCACCTCTTCACAAAGCTCGTGTTGCGATGGATGTGTTGAGTGAATTGGACTTGAAAGAATTAAACCACCCACACTTAAGAGGACAAAGATTTGTTAACGATGTTGAATTAAAGTGGGAAGTTGAAAGCTTTTTTGAAGAACAAGAAGAAAATTTATTTTCGTTGATATCTAAATGTAAAAAGTGTATTGAACTCGGAGGGGATTATATTGCAAAATAATCAAAGATCTTTTGTTTTATTTCAATCGCTTCGTGCATAGGTACCTTTTTTATTAGCCTGCCTTCGTATAATCATGTTATATATCATAATACTTTATATCAAAAGATATTTTGCGCATGCGCGAACTGTTCTTAACTTGCTAGCACCAGAGGATTTAAATTCAATTGATTGAATAAATTATGAGAAATCTTATCCATTCGGCGTGGAATTGTCCTTCTGGAAATGCTAATATATTCGAATAAGTGCTTTTGTTCTGGACATAATAATACCTTGTTAGCTTGTAGTATACAATACATCATCAGAATATTTGCGACCTGGGATATTGAACTTTTGTGTTACTGTACTTATCTCACGTACTTAATAATATTATTGGAGAGTTTTAGCAAACCACTTTTAACATTGCGGTGACCCGTTTTACACTCGGGTGTAGTGGCTGCCTTTTCCTGATCTACGTGCTTGTTAGGTATTAGGTAAGGAGAGTTTACTGTTCTATGTTAAATGCGCACTGCACAGTGTATTCCGTTGGTAGTTGCTAACCTCCTGCTGAGTCAGTAAATGTTTTGTGTTTTTGCTAAAATTTGCGAAATGGCTCAAACTAGAATAAAAACTGAAATATTTGGATCACCTTGTGAACTTAGTGATAATATACTCCCAACGTATTTCGACATTATGAAAAGATACGTGTCGTGGCGACAAGGTATAAAAGCAGAGAGTAATAAATATCCTAGTAGTTATTTTGGAGTTTTACAAAAACTTTTAATTGATGTTAAAAATATGTGGCAAAAAACATCTCTCCCAACAATTTCTGATCAGCAGATAATTCAAAAGGTAAGAGACTGCAATGAAAAATACAAAACTCTGAAGAAGAACATGAAATCGACTTATAATAAAAAGTGACTTGCAAAAATCGAAATATTTAAGTAGGACAGCTTGAAACTTTTTAATATAAGTTCTTGTAAATGTAATGATTTTTCTCTAAAAGCACCTATATGTGAACAAGAATTCCTACTCGACCAAATAATTGGAAGAAATACGATAATAGGCGGTATTGATCTTAAAATCACGAAAAAAAACATGAAGTCATTGGAAAGGAAGCCAACAGCAACAAATAAAATGGAGAAAAAGAGAGAAACGGAAGTCTAAAAGGACATCTCGGCAAGCAGCATCTTAAACGACTCTACTGATGCAGAAACAGACTTAAATGTGGATAGAAATGTTCCCTCAAGCTCGTCACAACCATCGACATCAAAACTCTCAAGAGGGTTAGTATTAAAAACATTTAGCTGAGGCATGTGACACAAGTGGTGTTTCGGATAGATCTGCATCTGTCATTGTAAACGCTGTTCTGAAAGATTTAGGCTTGGTTAATAAAGCAGATCTATCAAACATAATTGACAAAAACAAAATAAGAACCGAGCGAAAGAAACGGCGAACTGATCTTATTGACTTCATTATTTCTGGGATTTACTTTGATGGAAGAAAAGATAAAACTCTTACCGTTAAAAAAGAAGAATCTACCCGTCATACAATTAGGGAAAAGAATATAATGATTACTGCCAAACCGCAGTCTAGATATTTGGGTCATGTTTCTCCAACATCCGAAAATGCCAACATATGCGGAGAAATTTCAACAAAATTGTTGCTGTGGGTTGCGACGGAACAGTCGTTAATAGCGGCTCAAAAAATGGTGTCATAAAGCATTGAGGTATTTTTGGAGAGGCGCGTTCAATGATTTATATGCTTACTCCATACCAATCAATTGTCGCGCCGCCATTTAATGCACCAGTTAGACGGAAAACGATAATCCAAATGGCTTTACAGGAATTATAGGAAAGCTTTTTGATAAGTGTGAACAGATGTCTCTTGTCACGTTCCAAAGTATAGAAGTTGAGTTGCCTCCAGTGGATTTAGATGAACTAAGTACCTTTACGAAATGTGCTTGGCAGTTAAAAGTGGCATGTATCCCAACGATTAGCAAGAAAACAACCTGGGATGATATCGCATTCTAGGTGGCTAACTACTGCGAACAGGGTATTAAGATTGTACGTCGCTACCTAGAATTTCTCAGATTCATTGACGATATTAGCCGAATATGTCGTAAAAGTGTAGTTGACTAGTTAAGTTTCAAGTTAAACATCAGTCGTGGTGCAAGTATGGCCCCGAGTACTTATTTTACATAATTAAATCATCTCGATATTTATCAAATGAGCTAAAAATGGCAGTTGACCTAATTATTCAACGTAATGATTATTTTGCTCATCCTGAAAACATTTTGGTAGCAATGCTAGACGACGATCGGAAGCATATTTGCGAGTTAGCTCTCCGTCGTATACTTAGGTAAATGTCGAAATTCACATCCAGTAAAGAATGGTATTCGTGAGTTTAAAGTGCCAAATATTAATTTTGAATCCAAGGAATTGATATGATTAGTGACGCTGCAATAACAGAGCCTCCTACACCCAAGTATATTAGTGAGTCAGACTATCGGAAGATGATTTTATAATTTCCTTGTCACACTCAGGCCGTGAAACGGCATATAAAAGTGGTTACAAAGCCATCGTCTTTAGTGTGTGATACTACGGTAATAAGAAAATTACAACGCCTGGAATGTTTTCCCCTAATTTGTTAACTTCTTCGGCTTGTAACATTTATATTATTACAGCTAAGGTATTATTAAAAGTTGTAGAGAATTCAATTTTGTACAAAACGGCTCTTATGTTTCGTGAGACTCGCGATTACAGATATACAGCTGCAAAACTGTTTACATCCTTTCTTCCAAGATGACGGCCAAATGGGTGAGGGTAGTATCCCGAAGAGTCGGTCACCACCGACCCCACTATACATCGCAAAAAAATCGCTGCCTACCCAAAATGTTTTAAAAGTCTTTTATTCTGACCATTTGACTGGACTTTAAAGTTTCAGGTTTGTCAAAATATGTTCACGTAAAAAAGTAATTTTGTAAAATAAACTAAATTATTACAATTTGTAATTTATAAATAAAAATGTTTTGTTTAAAATGACAAAAAAAACAGTAATATTACAACAACCGTTTACTGAGAAACAGTAATATTGTAGAAGTGACAAAACAAAATATCTTTTTACATAGGTAGTAACTTTTATTTTTCCCAATGGACTCATCAGAAGCTATCTTTTTTCTCACCTAAATTATGAATTTAAAAATAAAGAAAATCCTTTAACATACACTAATCGGCAAGATTCAGGCATAATGATAAATATTTTGTCACGATTACCAGATAAATTCTTTGAAAGTCAAGCTTCATTCAGAATACACAAATTAGTAATTAGAATTAGTAATTACACTTAGCCGTAGAACCTTGTAAGCTTTTATAATAATATAATCATTCAGAATCAAACCAATTAGTAATTATACTTAGTACTTAACGTGAAAGCTTGCAAAGTCCAAGCTTTTTCGTTAATTTACGTACTAATTGAAATTCTTGACATGCGCATTTTCGTAATTTCTTGCTTCTTTGGGTGTATGGGGCGATGTCGCACGTGTCGCTCGTTCAGTCATTCATAACCTCTAAAATTAGGAAGCCCCTCAAGCGTTTAGAAAAAATGATTTTCGAGCATTTTAATTTTTTTTATTTCGACGTTATAGGAGTTACATGCACGTTATATTTTTCACGAATTTCATGTCGTTACATAAGAAAACTGCAGCTGCTTCTTATGAATGGCTCATAGAGAGTGCAGTTAAATATTGACTAATTGCTTAGTTAATTTTAACAATGTGAAGCTTCATTCACAATACCTAAATTAGTGATTAGAATTAGCACTTATAATTATACTTGGAATATCATTTTTTCTAAAAACTTGAGGGCTTCCGAATTTCAGAGGTTATGAATGACTGAACGAGCGACACGTGCGACATCGCGCCATACAAACAAGAAAGCAAGAAATTACGAAAATGCACACGTCAAGAATTTCAATTAGTACGTAAATTAACGAAAAAGCTTGGACCTTGCAAGCTTTTACGTTAAGTACTAAGTATAATTACTAATTGGTTTGATTCTGAATGATTATATTGTTATGAAAGCTTACAAGGTTCTACGGCTAAGTGTAATTACTAATTCTAATTACTAATGTAGATATTGTGAATGAAGCTTTAAGTTGCATAAATTACATATACAGAAAGAATATTATTTTTCTTGTTTCTACAAAAATTTCTTTCGAAAGTGCAGTCTTTAAGAATTTGATTCTTCATCATTTCTTCTAATTGTTATAATAGGACATTCAAGTAGATCTTTTCTTTGACAAGGATTTTCTCGAACAAGTTCTAATAATAGTGTTTTATAATCCCCAGACGTATCATCCTAAAATAAAGAGAGAAAAGTTTCAGTCATCTTTTGTATACTTTATCTAAAAAAAAATAAACTTACAGCAATGGCCTCTTCTAAAGTTATTCCATAATCTTTTTTATAATATTTTTTAATGACATCCATATCCATTTCATTTCTTGTAGCAACAATTCGAATTAGATGTTTGTTATTTGTACCAGATCCTGCCATACTTGCATGGAGACGCTCAGCGTAGTATTTAGGAGGATCACGAACAGCTTTAACAATTGCCAAAAGACCTTCTTTGATAAAACCGGAAAATTCGCATTCGATAGCATACTCTAAACTGTGTCCGGCTAGGGTTTGGTATTCATCAAAGATTAGTGTAAGTTGTTCATAATTGCGTTGGGTTAAGATTGTAATAAATGTTGATTCATCTGTACCTAAGAATTTTCCTTCCCCTGGAAGTTTAATTAGCAATAAAGAGATAGCAATAAAAAATTATCATGAACTTGCCAGCATCGTATAATGTCTTGGCATCAGCAACAGCTTGTAAATTATCAGCCTTTCCACTTTCATCACGTTCGGCTTTGATCAAAGCAACTAGTAATTCTTTAAAATATCCACTGGTATCGCATCGTATATCAGCTTCGAAAGTTGATTTGTAGGCTGCAAAAGAGAAACAATTTTGAGTGCATCTGATTGTGAGAATGAAAATAGTAGCTAGTTACTGTTTTCATAAATTTCTTTTATTTGTCTAATTTCTTCATTGTTTACAGTGCAGAGTATGTCCATTAAAGCATCTTCGTCCGTACCTACGCCATGCACAGCTTTGTATAGCTCTTTAACGTAATATTCTTTTAGAGGTATCAGCAAACTAATTACCAAATTTTTAAACCAGTGATCGCTCAATTTCTGTTTTAGATCTTCTGTTATTTGCTAAAATTTTAGACTACATTTATTACTATTTTACCAAAAGAATAATTTTCTTGTTACTTACACTTTTGAATAATAGTTTGTATTCTTCAGCGACTCTTACACGTTTGGCACGTGTTTTACCTGTTAAAGTTTTAATAATAGTAAACGTATCTACTGGAGAAGCTATTAGTGCATTTCGAATAGATCTAGCATCGTTTTTTAGACCATCTTGTTCTAGTGAGATTTCGTTATCTGCTTGAGGGTATGTGATTGCCGCATTGGAATCTTCTTTGCTTGGTTGAACGGTTGTAGTGTTTGAAACAGAGGGTGGGTTAGTAATTGCCTCTTCTCCATTTTGATTTAAGATTTGTCTTCTAGAGCGGATACTCGATATTGGGTTTTCTTTTAAGTCGGTGGGTTGCGCTCGGATTGCAACTCCATACGTGTTCTGAAAAAAATAGTTATGTATTATTAAGAAGTTGACAGAATCATTTTAATTTAAGATGAAATAAATTAGATATGTTTAAAAATATCTGGGAAGTCCTAGTTGTTCAAATAGATTAACTTGTGTAATGGTTATCAGTTTTAGTTTAGTGAACAAGTACGAATTGTGCGTAACTTGTACGCTTTGGGTTTCTGGATTTGTAATTATTGTAATTTGAAAGATTCATTATTAAAATAAAATGTAACGGGAATATACTTACATACCATAAATAAACAAAGAACAAGAAAGCATATTACAATAAAATATTAATTTGTAAACTTAGGTAATGATAACCCACTACATCTTCCGCTGGATAGTATTATGTAAGATTTATTTAAATAAATATTAATAAAACTGAGCCGGGAATAATTTTTGATAAGATAATGATAAATAATTTGATAGTTTCTTAAAATTAATAAAATGTTTATTATACCTGGAGAAAGATGGAACAAACCACTAGAACCACGTGTACTTTCATGATGATTGATCTATACTGAAATTTGATGAAATGTTTCCTAGTTATTTATAGAAAAAGTTATCAGAGTAAAGATTAGATCATTTCTTTTTATTGTCAACACCGAATAGCAAGAAATAAAGACTTACTCAACATGGGGGTCGGGAGTGTAGAAATACCTATATCGTTTTCGGAACTTTTTTAAATATGAATATCGATTTAAATATATAAATCATTTGTTTGCAGGAGCAAACAACTTGATTAGTGTTGCTCACTCACTCACTCACTACGATTATTAAAATTAGAGATTAGGCATATTTTAATATCTGATCGTACAAAATAACATACAGTGGCGAACACAATTCTCTCGGGTCCCTCCTGCAATATTTCTTTATTTTACCTTCCAACTCAGTGGCGTAGGCACATAAGAGAAACAAACAATGTCCCTTTTCGACGACCGAATACTCTCTCTCAATACTTTCGAGAAAACCAAGCGGCATCCTCAGATTAAGCTAATAATAATAATTTATGGAATTTTTCTAATTTCTTTTGATTTGGGTTGTACTTCATTTTTATTTTAAATTCTATCTAAAGGGCGGACTAAGTGTACTGGGGGGCTCCCTGCAAGATTTCCTAAAGAAATCGTTCAACTCAATCCCATACCAACGTTATCACGACCACACGAAGGTCTCCCTCGGACTTAGTTTGGGGAAACACGAACTGCGGGGCTCTTGTATGCACCATTGGTCAAGTCAAATCATAATTATTCCTGCTGCTACGGAACAGCAGCAGAGGCCACTGTAGGCATTACACCTTTTAGGCCTGGTGAATTTTAAGATTGTGGTTTGGTAGTGAACGCCGCTGCACACGCGGTCCAGATGGAAACTTCTCAAATAAAACATGCCTGACCCGGTTAGGGAGGAAGTGTGAAGGTTCGGCGCTTCGTCGGTCGGTTTGGTCTCCAGCTGTCCTTCGGCATCACCGTCGCTGCTGGTGTAAGGGCACTCACGCGGAGCGCGCCCACTCATACTACGAGTGCACCGCAACCTACCTCGCGCGCGCGTCCGTCTACTTAGCCCTCGGCATGTTGTTGGCCTCCTCGGTCTTGTTGGTAACTGAAACAAAAAGCAGAGTTACGGCGGGGAGGGGAAAGTTTAGAGAGTTGTGAAGTTAGGAGGTGTGGTGAAAGACTGCCCCGAGCATCGGGTGTTGTATGGAATTACCTGAGGGCCAAGGGGGTGTTCTCCAATATGTCTTGGAGGTCGTCGGGCAGCTCCGAGGCTTGGGCGAGAAGAGCTGGAGGGTGTTCGAGCTCCTCTTAGGTTTCCTGGAAATGGGCACGAGTGGAGTTCTCAGGGCGTCGAGAGCGACGGTTTGGTTCTGCTCGATGGACCTTTTTACGAAGCCGCCTCGCAGACGGTCGAGTCTGGCGTCTATCAAAGGTATTCCGGCTAGCTCTTGAACCTCCCCGGAGGGATGGAAACGATCCAGTCGAAGTAACCTCTGACACACGGCCCTCTCCTTTCTACGAAGCGATTCCACGAATCTGGCGTGGCAGTTCCGAAACAGATAAAGCAATAATTCAAGACGGGAAGGGATGCCGCCGCGAAGAACGGATAAAAGAGCTGCGTTGCTGGACGACATCGCAACATCTTTTGGTTTCCTTGACCCAGGAAAGGGTCTTCGCAAACCTGATACCGTAGTACATGATGGTGGGAGACAGCCGGAGACGGCTGCCCCACAATTGGAGGTGAACGTTGTTATCAGAGAGCCTCGGTGTCTTAGAATTGTGCGGGTGTTTGAAAAGAATCGCTTGGGTCTTGTTGGGGTTGTGTTTAATCCTCCACCGCTAGAGCCAGGACTCGAGACGCGCGAGGTCGTGCGACAAATCCCTGGAGACAGCGGCAGAAGAGGGCGAAGTTGTCTAAAGCGCGGTGTCGTCGGCGAATTGTGCCAGTATGACGGACCTGTTCCGCGGTCGTGGTGGAAGAAAATGAACAAGAGCGGGGATAGAATGGATCCTTGCGGGACGCCAGCCCTCGGAGTGTAAACGCGAGAGAGTTGTCCACCAATCGTATCTGGTGGCGTCTGCGAATCAGAAAGCTGCAGATGATCCGCACGAATTGAGGAGGGACTCCGGCTGCGAGGAGCTTTTGCAGAAGCCCCTCGTGCCACACCTTGTCAAAGGCGCGCTCGATGTCCAGAAAGGTGGCGAGCATGCACCTTCCGGCGTTAAAAGCCTTGCTGGCGTCCTTTTGAAGTTTTAGAAGAGGATTTTGGGTGGACATGGCGGGGCGAAAGCCGTACTGGGTCGGGAGCAGAATGGCGTTCCTGGTCATGATGCTTTCGATCACCTTGCCTAAGACGTTGAGCAGGGCTATGGGGCGATAGGAAGCGGGATCGTGGTGGTTTTTGTTGGGTTTGGGGATCATGACCACGCGGGCAATTTTCCAAGAGGCCGGGAAGTGGCCGCAGCGAAGATAGCTGTCGAAGATGGCAGCGAGGAGCTCTAGGGTTTTGATTTGTACGAAAGCCCTAAAGGACCAATGTAAAATATTTCTTAACTAAGAATTTTCAGCTGTAAAGTGAAGATTCCCAACTGATAAACTGGACATTTTCAGATAGCAATTGAAAATTTCCAAATGGCAACTGGAAATCTCCAGATGATAAATGCGAAAGCACTGAAGGGCCAACAAAAATTTCTATTTGATGATTTTCAGATGAAAACTAGAAAATTGCAATTGCCATTCGAAAATTTCAGGAAAAAAATGTAGAAATCTCCAGTTTTCATTTGGAAATATTCAGTTGTCGTCCGGAAATTCCTTTTAAAAGAAAAATGTTCATTGGCCTTTCATGGCTTCATGGCAACTGCAGATTTACAAATGATAACTAGAAATCTCTACTTGTCATATCGAAATTCCGGTTGTTATCTGGAAATGTTGCCATTTAGAAAATTTCCAGTTGTTATTTTTACTTATCATCTGTGAATCTGCAGTTGTCGTTTGAAGATTTTCAGTTATCATCTGGACATAACTCGAAATTTCCAATTGAAAACTGAAAATTTTAATTTGTTTTCTGACTTGGAAGTGGAAATTTTTAAATAACAACTAAACGTTTTCAAATAAAAACTAAAAATTCTCAAATGAGAACTGGAAATATCCAGATGATAAGTTGAAATTTTCAGATGACAACTGGACTTCTGAAATTTGCGAAAATCTTGAAGGGCCCATAAGAAATTCCTTTTCACTGGAGATTTCTAAATGGCAAGTGGAAATTCCCACTTAAGAACTGAGAATTTCCAGAATGCAACTGGAAACTTAAAATTGTCATTTGGAAATTTCAAGAAAAAGAAAATGGAATTCCCAGTTTTCATTTGGAAATGTTTTATTGTTTTTGTTAGTCCTTTATGACTCTCGTAGAAATTTTCAAATGGCATTTGCAAATTTCCAAGTGATAACTAGAAGTCTGTACTTGTCATAAAGAAATTCCAGGTGTTATCTGGAAATTGCCCGTTCTTAGCTTATAACTTTTATCTGATATTTTCTAGTTACCGTTTTGGAAATTCCATAATAGAAAATATTGAAGATTTCCAGTTAACATCTAGAAATGTCTAGTTATCATTTGGGAATTTACAGCTAATAGAAACTTTACATTGGTCTTTTACGGTTTTTGTAGGTAATTTCCAGTATCTGAAGACTTTTAGTTTTCTGGAAACTTTTAGTCATCATTTGGAGACTTCCTACTAGAAAATATTGAAAATCTCTTATTGTTATTTCCACCTATCTACGAAAATCCTGAAGGGCCAAAGTAAAACTTTCCCAACTGGAGATTTTCAAATCGCAACTGCAAATCTTCAAATGATGACTGGGAATTTCCACTGGTCATATGGTCATCTCAGTTGTTATCTGATAATTTTCAGTTGTAATCTGGAAATTATTAGTTGTTTTCAGAAAATTTCTCGTTATCATTTGGAAACTTCGTATTAGAAAATATTGGAAATTTCCAATTGTTATTTCACCTATCATCTGGAAATTTGAAGGTTTTCAGTTATCATCTGGACATTCGCGGTTAAAAGAAAATTTACATTGGCTCTTCTTGGCTTTTGTAGGAGACTTCCAGTTGTTATCTGAAAACTTCTAGTTGCTTTCTTGGAAGCTTTTAGTTATCATTTGGGAACTTCCTACTAGAAATTATAGAAAATTTCCAGTTGTCATTTCTAGTTATCTACGAAAGCCCCGAAAGGCCAATGTAAAATGTTTCTAACTGGAGATTTCCAGATGTGAAGGGGAAATTAACAACTGATAACTGGGAATTCTTAGGCAACAACTAGAAATTATCTACGAAAACCCGAAGGGCCAATGTATATTTTTTAACTGGAAATGTCTAGATGGCAATTAGAAATTTTCAATTGAAAACTGATAATTTCTATTTCTTTTTTGGCTTAGAACTGGAAATATCCAGATAATAAGTTAAAATTTCCATATGACAACTGGACCAATAAAAAGTCTCTTTCACTGGGAATTTCTAGATAACACTTGATAACTGGCAATTCCCAGATGGCAACTGGAAACTTACAATTACCATTTGGAAATTTCAGGAAAAATAAAATGTAGGAATTTCCAGTTTTCATTTGGAAATATTCTGTTGTCATTTCGAGATTTCCAGTTAAAAAAAGAGTTTTTGTTGGTCCTTTATGGCTTTCGTAGAAATTTCTAAATGGCAACTTCAAATTTCCAAATGATAAATGGAAATCTCTACTTGTCATATATCTTATCTGGAAATTGCCCGTTCTCCTCTGATAACTTCAGGCGGTTATCTGGAATTTTCAACTTCTCGTCTGGATATTTCCAGTTCTCATCTGGGAATTTTTAGTTGTTATTTGAAAACTTGCCGATTTTCCGTACACGTCGAAATGGAATCCATTTCCGAGACATGTCTCGAAGACATTCCACTCAACAACCAACTCCTCATCGTCGCCCATGCCCACACACCTTCTATTTAATTGTAAATTTATTTCAATAAATTTCTTCTTTGCATGTGGATGATCGACTTTTGACCACTTACGAAACATCCACAAGCAAAAAATTTAATTCCAATAGCTAAAAGCACTTTTTTGCAATTAAAAAAAATAGAAGTATTTTTAAGATCTTCGACATCCAGTAGGGCCTTAACGGAGGTAAGTTTGGTTAAATCGTCTTATTTTGGTCTGAGGAATATGTGGTAGGGCGTTGTACCGACCTTTTAGGGACACCCTGTATATTATTGTATTCTATTATATTATTTGCCTTTTATTTATATGCTTCATAGTTATATTATAGATTATTACTTACCTATTTTTATTAACTTATTTCATTTAGTAAATATTCATTATTGTTTCTTTTAATTATAAA
>VTPC01003896.1:0-11256 GCA_011009095.1 Ignelater luminosus
AATGAAGAAGAGATGATTTTTCGTAATATTTGGATATTTCATTAACATGGCTTTTGTCAAATAAACTCGTTGCAAGGCATTATTTTTGAGTGGTTTTAAAAAAAACATTTCTTTATCATCAGGTGCTAAATCCATCAATAACACTAACACATTAATGTCCTCTGCTACAACAACTGCATCAAGAAAGGAACAATCTAGAGCTGATTGTACAATTAACCGATCCGCATCACTTTTTGCTTGACTCCACTCAATATTATTTTTGGTCATTTTTTTTGCAGAGAAGATTAATAAACCTATTTTTATTTTTGCTCTTTTCTAAAAATTTCTTTTTAGTTGTATTTAGAGAAATGTCTTCTTCAAATAAATAATCGATTGGAGTATTACTTATAACATATATCTACGACTTCTCTCAGACGCTTTAGTTCCATCATTATTATATCCGTCAAAAACAACTTCAACACTAGTGCCATAGTTATTACGTAAATATCTAGTGTACCGTTGACAAATATCAGTAAACTTTTCATTTTTTCCCATTTTAATCTATGAAGTAACATACCACCATCAATAATGTAGAAAAATTTAGTAACATCATTAACATACATATTTCTTGACCCACATAGCGAATTCTTATGATGTAAATATTGAATTATTACTAAAAACTTTATTTTAACTATTTTTTATACTAAAATTAATATACGAAGAATTATTTCGAAAAAAATCCAGGCAAAACTGAATTTTTTTATATAAATATCATAGATATTCTTTAAACAATATAAATAATTCTGTCCCCGCTCCAAAAAGTTTCTGATTTTAAACAATATAAAAAAAAACAAAAATAACAAAAAAAATCATCAAAATTGGAGCTGTTCTTGAGGACTTCCGAATAAAAGGCTTCATTGACACGACAGGTGCCAAAGATAAATACAGTGTGGGTGTTGACTCGAGCTCGAATTATACCTACCAATTCCACTACTGTTGAAAATATAGAAATAATGCTGAAAGCTTAAAAACACAGGTAAGTGAAATAGGCAAAAATAACTCAAATAAGTTGAGATTGATTTAATATAGGCAAAAGACTGGTTATTAAAATATTTCCAAGTACAAAATGACCATATGATGAAAATCAAAATATTTAATTCTATCCTTCGACAGGGCAAAATATAAACACCCAAAACAATAATGATGAAAAGCAAAAGCAATCGTGAACTGTGAGTACCAAAAATATTAAGGTATTGAACATGTCTTTTTGGAAAATGCCGTAAAAGAGGCAGAAAAGAATCTTTTTGACAAAATTTCAAATTTGAAAGCGAACGTGGCTACATTTAACGAAAGTAACGCAAACTACAAATCGCATAGAATGTATGCACAAGGGGTTAAACTGTAGTCATTAAAGAAAAAATTAAATAATAAAAAAATCAATAATTAATAAACAAAATTAACGATTAACAAAAAAATCGTTACAAAACAATATCTTATTCGCAAGTCTTTCGAAAGGCACAAAAAAGACAGTTTCTAAGTAAATTTGGCCAACGCTGAAGATGTATATTGAAATCACATTCTTCACTTGGCAAGAGGTTTGAAGTAAGAATTGGTACGTAGTGGCTCTAATATTTCCGTCATTTCATTATTCTTATCACGCTTGCATACTTAGGGCTCGCTGAAGTTTTCTTTATTCTTCTTATTTGGGTACTCAGCTTGGTCAATCCGATGCTTTGTATAGGCGGCAGTGTCGATCACAATAGACCAAATGTTTGGATCTACCTTTATCACTCTAAGACACATCACTTTTTACCTGTAACATATAAGATTAATTTTAGTCAAATATAATACTAAAATTAAGTCCTACCTAGACATCCATATTTATATTCTATAATCCAATTTCAGTTTTTTTTTTGTTATTTACTACAACATAAACAGAATTTTATGAGAACGACGAACTTGTCATTTGTCATTTTGCAATAGAACAAAAGCTTCATAAATTTCATTCCAAAATTTGTACATCGATAACTTACATGAAACAAAAGAAAATTCACAATACAACAAAATTATCGCTAATGCAATTTTGAATACAACACAAAACCTGTTGCAACTGTTTAATGTACAAAATAAATCCAAATACAATTCAGAAAATAATCTGCCGCATTTTGATGCAATAGATCTACAGATAAGATTACTCATGCTAAAGATATTTAAACTAAAAGGGTCGTAATTTCCCTTCTAATGGATAATTTGCAACACGCGAACATTTTCATAACATTTTAAACTAAAACTTTCCGCAATTTATTATCTCAGAACAAAATTCTCGTTTATTTAGTTTGCGAGAAGAGTATTTAATTCCGACACAGGGACTTTTATGCGATTTCCGATTCCAAAAGAAAACCGATTTTACCTGTATTAATATACAAAAGAAAGATAAGGTTTATCGTAACCTACTTTGCTGTATTGTATTAAAACCATATAGGCTAAAATCGCTTGCCTTAAAATGGAATATACCACAACCATAAAGACTAAAATCGCTTGCTTTCAAATAGAATGTGCTAAAACCATAAGGGCCATAATCGCTGGCTTTCAAATAGAATGTGTTAAAACCATAAGGACTATAATCGCTTGCCTTAAAATAGAATATACTACAGTCAAAAGCATCATAATCGCTTGCTTTCAAATAGAATGTGTTAAAACCATATAGACTAAAAAAGTTAGTCTCTAGTGAACCAGAAGAGCTGATTCAATGCAACCTTAACTGCATTTCAATGGTCGGGCATTTTAATTTATACCCGTTCGGTTCTCCCACGCTAACAAACTCTTGTAGCGGGAATGCTCTGCGTGGGAGCAAACGGTCTAGTGGGGGAATATATTATTGATTCTCCCCGCCCATAAAGCAAACAATAATATTAGAATTAATTACATATAATTAATTCTAATGACGGGACTAGCAAATATCGTTAAAAATACAATTTATTGATCGGCCGGAATTGCAAAATCTTTAGCCTCAAATTAAACCTTATACTCATTGGTATTCACGGTATATAAAAGTGTTAGCGGTTGCTAACACATTAATTGGAAAATCAATTTTAAACGGTTCACAACTTAAATATTAATACTCAAATAATAAATGCAACATAACAAATATTTGCCGGCACTTATCAATCACCACCACTTGGTGACCGGATAAGTCCGTCGGCGTATACAATGTGCGGATAAACAATAAAGTATAACAATTGAATAATAATTCTATTATTAACGGTCCTGTAGTTTATAAAAGTCAAAGTAACTTCGTTACACATGAAACAAAAGAAAATTTACAATACAACAAAATTATTGCTAATGTAATTTTGAATACAACACAAAACCTGTTGCAACTGTTTAATGTACAAAATAAAAGCCAAATACAATTCAGAAAATAATCTGCAGCATTTTGATGCAATAAATCTACAGATAAGATTACTCATGCTAAAGATATTTAAACTCAAAGGGTCGTAATTCCCCTTCTAATGGATAATTTGCAACACGCGAACGTTTTCATAACATTTTAAACTAAAACTTTCCGCAATTTATTATCTCAGAACAAAATTCTCGTTTAATTAGTTTGCGAGAAGAGTATTTAATTCCGACACAGGGACTTTTATGCGATTTCCGGTTCCAAAAGAAAACCGATTTTACCTAAATTAATATACAAAAAAAAGATAAGGTTTCTCGTAACCTACTTTGCTGCAGCGGTGGTTGGTGTAAACAAACGAAGAATACACGGGAAAAACGATCTAAGTTAATTTTTTACAAAATTGAGGTAATATATTCTTGTTATAGTTTCAAACCTGCTCTTTCCAACGGTGGAGTCGGAATTGACAAAATCACAATTTAAGCTACTTAAAATAGCCTTTAAATATACCTGCTGTATGGAAAAGCGATATAAGTAAGCGTGTTGTATGGAAAAGAAATCCAAATCAACATAACCAATAGAATTTCTTATAGAACTCGCTGGTTTTGTTGTAGTCAATAAAGTAACAATATTTATTTTATATTGTTTCATATCACTTTGTTTGCAAGCACGTGCCTGCCTCGTCTTGTCTTTTGCTTGACTTTTATAGTTTGTTCGTGTATTATATTTTTCGAGGAGTGGCAAAATGATTGATACTAGTGAAAACGACGAAAACGTTTTGTTAATTAATTTAACACGTAAAAGAAAGTCATATGACCGCTTAAAAGACACTGAGAAGAAAACTAGAGGAAACCGGGGATTCGTGCAAGTGTCATAGACTTAAGTATTTCAATTGAATCACAGAAGATCAAAAACGTAATATAATTAACCGCTTCAATGTAATGTCTAATAGAAATGCACAAAATAATCACTTGTGTGGACTTCTCAGCTTACATAATATAAAGGAAAGGCGGCCAAGAAAACCAGAAGATTAAGCAAAATTATGAGACTATTCTGATCCCTGGTAAGGATTTTTGCAGCTGGAGCGTGAAAATATAAAACTGTGTAAGTATGCCAGGAAGCTTTCATAAGTCTTCATGGCATCATCCACAGAAGAATGATCACAATGAAAAAATACCTTAATGATAAAGGCAACTGTTGTCTCGATAAAAGAGGAAGACATGGTAACAGACCGCACAAAATCGACAACCAGACTTTAGAATGTGTACATAAGCACAGTAATAATTTTAAAAGGCGAAATCCGCACTACACCTTAATCAACACTAGACGAATATACTTACCTGAATCTCTAAATATAAAAAAGTGCATCAGCACCACCTTGAGAAAAAATATCCGGGAAAAAGCGTAAGTTACGAAACTTCTAGAAACATTTTTTTAAAAGATTTTAACATATGTAGGATTTGGTTACTCCAGATCTGATACTTGTAGCACGTGTGACGCTACAAAAATAGAAAAAGATTCACTTGAGTTACAAATTCTCAATTCCGCACAAGGATCAGATTATTTAGTTGAATGCAAAGGCAGTTGAAAAAAATCCAAGCAGAAGATAAACTGCATAAATTGAAAGCACAAACATTTTATAAAAGGAAACACAACGAAAAGAAGATTTCAAGGAAGGAGAAAGATTATGAAGCCATAACCATGGACTTTTTTAAAAATCTACCAACACCTAATATAACCACTAACGACGTGGACGCAGATGATGTAACGTCTTTACTGTACCACTTTTGCACAGAGATCCTGAAACCAAAAATTTTACACCTGCGTATATTTTGTAGCTCTTGCACCGGGCAAAAAAAATTTTACGCTGATGTGATTTTTGCATTACAAGGTTCATGCAAAGAAAAGATTTCAGTCTGTCTACGTTATATTTTCCGAAAGGGGTTACTCTTATTTAGAAAGCTATAAGGATTTTGGACTCATTAATCAAAAATCTGTGGTCGAAGTTTGTGGCGTAAACATTTAAAAAAATATATTCACGCGATAAATTAACTCGGACTGTAAATAATAATAATGATGATGGTTACTTACCTTTGAAAAGGGGCTCGTAAGGTTGAAGAAATGGGACCAAGATGCAGACAGGATAGAACACACAGCGTAAAACAACAAAAATTATCGAAATTAATACGATAACAAGGGGTGCGTGTTACTTGAACTTGCACAACACTTGTGTGTTCTTGGGCAGCACGAAGACAACTCTTGGGGATGTGGAATTTAAAAATGGGAATGGACCGTAGGAGGTGGGGCTGAAAAGCTATTATATTTACAGTCCATTTCATGAACAAACAAAAGAATTGTTTTCTTTGCAAATAGTAACGAACAATCAAGTAAAATGAATTAATTAAAATAAACAAAGTTATAAGTATATGTATCTTAAATATTTATTTACAACTAAACTTAACAAAGTTCCTGTTCAATGGGTTGACGTATTCAAGAAACTAGGAGTAAAGCCGCTTTCATTTGATGTTTTTTACTGTAACCAAGAAATGTTTTATGCTTGGACAAATTTTTTATCGCAGTTGTTTAGGAAAACAAGCCCATTCGCCACGAGACCTGTAAAGGAAATACAATTTACCAACAATCATCTATGCACCGTGGCGATGAAAGAAGCAGCATGTAATGTAGCTCCCACACGAATTGTTATTACTGGACGCAACTCAATGCTACCATCAGATTCCCATCCGCAGCACAGCTATTCCCGACTTTTTCTTTGCAGATGGTTTAAACGGTGAACTTCATGCTGTCAAATTAAACTTAGATTCTTTTTTCCATACACTTTTCTTACATAGTAAGTAAGTTTGCTTTTATTTTTTCTCAAGAACACCGTCAACGTTTTTAGTTTGTCGCACATATAAACGTTCAACTGTGCATCAGTCTTACATCGTTTTGAATATTTTGTCTTTTATTATATTTAAACAAATTGTTACTACGTTTCAGACATTAAAATCTAAATATCCCGAAACTTAGTCTTTATGACTTAGATCGTTTTTCCCATGTACTCTTCAAATAGATTCAAAAGTTCACAATAAGTGTCTGAAATTAACTCTCACAAAGAAATTAAGGTACAACACGCAACTGGTTAAATAAAGGCCCTACTAGAAATATTTCAACGAAACTAGGACGTCTACAAGCTTCGACCGCGCAGGGTGATGTCTGTATCTAAGAATAGATGCTCTGCCCTATCCTTCCTTCGAAAACGCTTTACAACCTAAAACTAGAGAGAACGTGAGGTTGAAAAATGCTTTGTCAGTGTAGAAGACCCTTAAATACTATTACAATATGCTGAAGGTGTACGTTGAAATCACAATCTCCACTTGGGCAAGTTAGCAACCACTGTAGCAACTTCAGGAAAGCATTGATACGCAGTGACTTCACTCTTTCCGTCAATTGTTATTGTTGCCACGCTTAGGGCTAACAGAGATTTTTTTAATTCTTCTTATTTGGGTACTCAGCTTGGTCAATCCGATACCTTGCGTAGTCGGCAGCGTCGGCTGCCTCTAGGCTCTACATTGCCATTTCGTCTTTTAGAACACAGCACAATACCTTCAAAGAGTTGGAGGGCTTTGTCAGGTACGGACTTGCAAGCATCGATTATTGTTCTAGCTGCGACGCCATGAAGACCTCGAAGCATTCTTTTGCTTCAAGTTATTTAAGGGCGATGTCCTTAGACTGCTCGTTCATATATTGCTGGTACTGCATTCAATGGTGTGTCCCATCGTCGTACCACATAATGTCGAAATTCTAAAGAATGTGCTTGGTCTTTCCCGTCATCTAGTTGACGTGCATGTCACTATCTAGGATAATGACCACACATTTGTTGGGGGTACTGTTATTTTGTGTTGAACAGTTCATGTTTCGATTCCTGCCATAACTTAACTCATCAATCTCTCTAGTTTCCTAGTATCGTCGTAGACGACTGTTTCGCCATCGTAATCATTTTTCTCTAGGAAGGTCCTGTGTAGAAATTCCAAAGCAGGAGGTCAAGGATAGACTCTTGCGGACATTCCCTTGTTGTGATCTTTTCCATCAAGCTACATGGTGTTTCCATAATCACCAATTTTTCATTTAGGTAGCTTTTTAAAATGCACACTAATTCGTGAGGTAGACCTTTTGCTTCTAGGTAATATCAATATATATCTACCAAGTACTCGACTGCTTTAATAGTATCCCGACCCTTTCTGAATCCATATTGATTCGGACGGTACTAATTTTCATTATCCAGGTGCTTTACTATTTTGGTGTAAATAACTCACTCCACTGCCTTGCCCGAAATTGGTAAAAGAGGGTTTGGCCTCAATGATTTAATTTCCGTTGAGTACTTGTTCGGGCCTCTTTGAATTGTTATTAATTTCTCCACTTGCTTAAATTAATAATTTTTTAATAAGGAAAATTGCATTCCACATTTTTCTCAGATATCTCTGTATTTATATCTGAGTCTCTTTCGAGCCATATAGCTTACTTTCTCATTACACGATTAGTTTGATCATCTAAGTATAAGTAGGTTCTTGTTTGGTAACGTACAGTTTGAGATGTGAATTAGAGTTTCCTCGGGAATCTTTGTATATCTATTAGAAACTTGCATAGATGTTGGATTTGTGCTTGATTAATAGTTTTAATCGTGCTGTATAAGAGTTTTTCAGGACGTTTTTCTCGCCTTTTCTATTTCTTTCTTTAGGCGTTGTTTTTTTGCTTTACGGTGCCTTTACATATAAATGTCTCTTTCGGCTACGTCGTTAAGCCTTCGTGCTGCATTTGTCGACGCGGCGGTTGCGCTTCTTTGTTACATTGTTCTACTGAGTACATTCACCAATTTTTTGTTTATGTGTGGTTTTTTGACACATTTCATATGGTTTGTTGTAGGTTCCCGATAGAGACTTTATAGATTTTGTAGTAAATCTCAGTTTGAAAAAAATCATATTACGATCGTTCTTTATTGGAAACTCTTCGACTGTCTAATCCACTATTTCCAAATCTTACTCAGTATTACGCATGGTAACATCGATGCTGTTAATACCATTAACTGTATGCTAAAGGTACATGAATTTCCTGATAGTTTTTTTTATAATTAAGTTTGCATCCTCACTAAAAGAGAAAATATCATCGTCTCTTTCATGGTTAACTTGATCTTGCCATACATGAAATAGAAATCTTCCCTAATTATTGTTACCTCCCGTTTAGCTGCGCTGTGAATGAATCCAGATCTTAGACAATATATACTAATATGCCTTAATCGTCTTCCATGTAAAAGATAAGTGTAACTATGTACAACCAAATGGGTACTTGATAAGTTTTGATAAAACAATATATTTAGGTGTGGACTGTAAACTACGACGGGCTGCTTTGAATTTTTCTTCTGTTGAAAGAGAGATTCATATCCCAGAGGTACCAGAAATTTGTCTTATTTTACCACCTTTATTCAAGTACGTATTATGGTTGCTACAGACGTTCAAGTAAACCTGTCAGGTGTGCCTGCACAGGCACGTCTTTGCTAGTCAATCGATACCCGGCATTCACACGTTCCGGTAAAAATCTGTTACCATTTAAAATTCAGTCAGCTAAACATGGCATCGACAGACATTATAGCGATAATTAGCTTATTATTCTCAACAAAGTTTTTTAAACAGAATAAAGTAGAATGTAGTACGTGGTGTAAACGCTGGTTAAGACTAAGAAAAACTTATTCATATGAAGGCCTGTTAAATGAAATACTACATGCCTTTTGTCTTTTATTATCAATCCTGTACCTAAAGTGACACCTGTATATCGCTAAACATATTCAGGTTTGAATGCGCAGACCATTCCGGCTCAGACAGATCGAATGAGTTTACACATTCGCTTTGGTCGCTTGCACAGATCAAAATAATTTTTCAGTTTTATAATGCATAAGCTCTCCTGGCAGATTTACCGGAACGTCTGTATGTAACTACCTTAAGGTACTTGAATAGGAGGTAAACCGTAGTCGTACTCTTGACAGTAACCTTATTATTGTTCAGCGATTGTATTGTAAGTTGATTTGCATCATTTTGTATCCTTTTTAGTTCTGCATTTTTATTCGTAATTAATGTTACTTATTTGGGCTACCAACCGTATTGCTTAGCTTCGTGCATCTGCAATTAATGCAGGTTATTGCTTCTTTTACTATTCCACAGTGTCTCGTGACCTTGACTACATCTTCCGCAGGCCACATCATTTCTAAAATCTTTTGCGAGATGCCCAAACTCGTGGCAATTAGAGCATCGCTTTACTTAAACATAATCTTTATAGTTACCTTTATAACCTTTATTTATAGCCACTATCTTTTTTCTGACTTGTGATAATGGTTCGTCACCCATGCACAGTTGAGAAACTTCTTTTGCCGAACTGAATCAAGATTTTTAGATCTTTTGAATCAACTTCCGCTGAATTACTAGTTCTAGATATTGTTTAGAGTAACCAATGGTCTCTATAATATTGCCATTCTGGGAATAAATTCTTTCTTTTTTTTAACAATTTAGTCCAGGTGATTTACAATGATTGTCATTTATTATATTTTCTAATGTAGGGTCATTTAATTTCAATAAAGTGGCTTTGCACTTTGTATAAATTATTTTAACACTTTTGAGTGCTTTTTGTCTTGATCCCAAGACCCTCGCAAGTGCTTGTTTGGTTTTCTCGCTTGTTTCTTTTCCCATAGAGAGTTCTACTATTATCTTTTGGTTTAGTTGGTGAGTTTCTTACCCCGGTATTATTGAGGTTGTTTGTGTTTTTACAGCGCCTGCATAAGTGGACTGGCCTGTTGTATATGCATTGATGAAGTTCCCATGTTTTAAATTTTCGTTCTTAATGTTTGGAATCTTTTGCCTGTCATCTTATCAGTCTTTATTTTTGAAAATTCGCCTGCAATTTACAATGTGTGCTTGTTAACTTGCCCGGTCTATCTCCTTAGAAACTTTATATTTTCGTTCTTCTCTTTTGTCCATGATTATGCATTGTTTTAGCAATTTTTGAGTTTCTCTTACCAGCAATATGTTTGGTTTTAAAGCATTAAGCAGTACAGTTATGGTATCAGTACTTGCAGGCATGCCTGCGCTTGCTCTTGGTACTGTATCAATCTCGTTGAACGCCATTTTTAATTTATGTTTGGGGAAGGCAAGCCTTCTCATCGTCTCTCAGCTTGCGCAAGAAGCTAAGATCGTGAAGCTAAGATCGTGAAGCTAAGATCGTGAAGCAGAAACTTCGGCAAATTATCCCAACGTTGTTTTCCACCCCTGACCACTTGGAAGTTGAGGAGGACTTATTTGCAATTACTACACTAATTTTTGTTTAAGAAGATATTATTTCGGATTTTGTTTTAATTAGTTGTGTCTTGTTTTGACAGCTAGTTAGACTGAGATAATTGTCGCTTTTGAAGGCTATTGATCACCTGATTCACCAGTAATCGCTAAGCTAGCAGACCAAATTTGAAAACTATTAGGCCCTGTAGGAGCAGAAATGGCTACGTAGTGAGTTTCAGCCAAGTACACTGCTAAAAGAAACTAGCGCATAATTATTCGAAAGGCGATCATTAACCAAATGTCTATCTAGGAATATAATAGTCATAAAAAGCACATTTTACATTTTAACTTGCGGAAGATAAGATCACCTTTCTTTAATGTGGTACAAAACAATCTTTTCAGTAAGATTACGCGACATCTTGCTTTATACATTAATCACTTCTACTTATAGATCTCTGTCTATCAAAATTTATTTCAAGTATTTTGACAATGTTCTTAAAGACAAATGATTGATAATAATAAAAAATAAAAATTCCTGCGGATGTAACAGATATCAAACTTTTAATT
>VTPC01003896.1:16256-49449 GCA_011009095.1 Ignelater luminosus
GTCAGAATATACAGAATAAATCCTTCAATAATTTGCGGAGAAACTCGATAATCCTAAAGCACTGGATATAACAATTAAGATTCATCTTGTTGCACACTGCATGTATAAGAAGACCCATAAATAAAAATCCATAAATAGTTCTCGATAAGGCGTTAAGTTTTGCTTCAAAACAGAAACTCGACAAATATAAATTCTCCAAGACAATTTAGATATTTTGGGTTCATCTAACAATTTTCAACCGATATACACCACATCTCAAGTAATGACAATGTCGCAAATGCCTTCTCTCGTATTGCAGAAGGAACGACTTCTATCATTTTAAATATAGAGGATCTAGAGGAATAAACCTCAATAAAAGATTTGCAAACTTAAACAAACTCCTGCCATTTCACTCACCCCTCTATGATATACCGGCTTCCTTCCTAGTTGCTTGATTTCCGAGCATATTTGTGCGATTAAAATGAATCCCTTCATAAGTCTACCATAATGATGGAGCAGGTGGTGGTTCCTCCCATTTTATGAATATAACCACACACGGCGTCTATGAAGATTTATGACATTATTCCAAATCAAGGAAACAATGATTAAATAGCGTTAAGAAAGATGATGGTAATTATAATGTTTTTCTCTTTGTTGTTAAGAGAAAGAATAAGAATCTTAAAAATGTAAATTCTTTATTGTAAGTAAAATCGTCAAAACTAAAGTTGGGAACGTCAAATCTTTTAAAAACATTAAGGCTGATCTTCTAATAAAACTCTCTCTATGCGAAGGGCGACCAAGAAAGGGCGAAAGGCACCGCTCTCATCGACTTAGGTCGACACCACACCGATAGTGGACTTCAAAGAATTGAATTATAATGTATCTCCGCACACAAGTGAAGGAAAAAAGAAGGAAAAAAAAGTGAGGCTGGGTACATGGAAGGTCAGAATCCTCTTAGACCATGAAAAGTTGGGAAATGTAAGAAGAAAGGGTTTTATTGTTAGTAATAGTGTCAGGTCATGTATAATTAAGGTTATCTACGATAGTGACAAGATTATAGGTATTAAAATAGATGCATCGCCAAAACATATTCTAGTCATCCAGGTATGCATGCGAACCAGTGACCATGATGATAATGAAGTAGAAGAAGTTTATGAAACAATAGATAACATAATAAGAAGCGAAGGCAAACGATACTGCGAGATAATAGTGGGCGACTGGAACACAAATGTGGGAGAGGGAAAAGTAGATAGAGTTGTCGGAAATTACGGACTGGGGCAACGAAATGATGGGGGGATAGATTGAGTTTTGTAAAGAAAACAAGTTAATTGTGACGAACACTATGTTCAAACATAAAAGGAGGCTGTATACCTGGAAATCACCTGGTGATGCATATAATTAGAAGACATATCGATTTCATTCTGATAGAGATCTAATAGTATTGAATTGCAAAAACAAACAGTATATGCAGAATAAGGTTGAGGTTGAGACACAAAGAATAAATTTCAGTATACTTACAATTTAGATATTCCACAGTGACTACTTTTTTTTACTGTATTTAATTGAAATATTTATATGTTTCTTTCCACTATTTTCCCAACAAATCTTACACGTTTTCTACCACATAAAAACTATAGCAAATCCATACTGCCTGGATAGAAACATGTAACCTTCAAGAAGTCGACGTCAGCGTCACACTAATCTCACGAATTCAGGCGGACACGCAACTGGAAACTGACATGCTAGGTTGATGGGCTGTTTTTCATCGCTTAGTTCGAATAGTGTTGAACGATGCAGAGAGGCTGTGAAGAATGGCTTGTTTTACTCATGCTCATGGGAATATTTTATCTAGTAATTGGTAGTTATTTTCAAATTGTTATATTGACGGTCTGAAAGCTAAGCATGTGATCGTGATGCCAACGCCGAATTAGAATTAGGATGTACTAGATATTTTAGTTTTGTTTTTCTTGCATTAAATCCTGGTAGTTTTGTAGTTAAATTCTCTTAGATTGGATTTTTATCTTTACATTATCTTGCTTTGTGTATTTGTAGATTCTAAGAAATGTAAAATAAATCATATTAGAAGAACACAAAGATAAAAATAAAGACAGTCAAGATAATGGTTGCAAACACTCAACCTCATTTAAATCACGCGGGAAATAAACAAAATAAGGCAAGAACCAAGAAGGAATCACGAAGAAATCCGAAATCTCCCTCGGCGTCATCACGTGCATGAGTTTCATATTTTCAGTAAGAATTGATCCCCATGCCTTAGATTTTGCTCAAACTTTTCTAACGTTTTCAAGACAAAATAAGAGATAGGCATTTTTCATACTTTCCTGATCTCAGAGTTTTAGTAATTATCAAGAGTCAAAGTTCCCAGAAATTTGTGTGCACTGTTTTCTTTAACCGCACATATTTTTCGATCTATTTCTAAAAGGGGTTTGCTATTTAGCTTAATTTAAAAGGCGAAAAGTATTCTTTCATGACATCTAAGCAACATTCAAATTTATGTTTAATTATTGTGATTTTCAGGACATTTTATTTTTCAACATTAACCCGATGCTTTAAAATTCCAAAAAAAATATATGTACATATTCAATGATATTTCTTCTATAAACGTGCAACATAATAAGATGGAATTGCTCTTAGTTAGTCGGTTGTGTTACTATGGTTTGCGTAGTCGAGAATTCTAAATGCAAAAGCAACTGGCTTGTTAAATTATATTATGGACAATAGTGAAAAAAAAACTTTCAAATATATTATATTAGCTTACACTTTTAGCTTGTATTGTTTAATTAAAAAATTTTTAAAAATAATTTTTTAAAAACAGTTAGTGCCGAGTTCAATTTGAATTATATGTTGTGTGCACTTATCAACAAAAATGTTTAAATTTTACCAGAATAGCTTAATGATCTCTGAAAACAATTGCTGTAGCTTTAGTACAGAAATTCTCGGTTGGAATATTTAGTAACCTCTCATTTTGTCAATATAATGTAACACTGCTACTACATTTATATGTGCGTATGAAAACTGCAAGGCAGTATTTATAAAAACAATTATTATCAGCAACAGATCTATTTTAACTCTACATTGCAACCAAGCTATTCCATGACAATAACTACTGAAATAATAAGAACATAGTTTTCATCTAGAAGTTGTTGTTAACCCATTGCAAAGGGTGCTTTTGAGTTTGTGTACAGTACGTAAGCACCTGAAGTGTTTGTAGAGCAGCCTTCGCCCATTATAGCTTTTGTTACATTAACAGTATCAGGAGTACAAATTTCAGGACAAGATTTGCATGATTTTGCTTTAAAGTCATCAGACGTAATGCTCTCGTGCATGTAGGCTAAGCTTCGCACATGATCACAAGTGGCTAAAAAAAAATAACAAACCCTATAAGTTCAAAACTACTTTGCGACCGATTTTTAGAAACTTACCTGCTACACCTGGAAACTGTACAACTTCTATAATATTGATTTGTGGGCATCCATTCTGAATTGTACCACAGTTAGGATAAAAGTCTGCATCCCCACAATTTCCAAAATATCCTAATACTCCTTTATTTGTATGAATAACTTGAACGAAGTCTGCGTCTGATCTATCAATACGTTGAGATTCTGGAAGACCTTGAAACAACGGCCCTGCGGGATCCAAAGCTGTGATTCTTCCAATACTCTTTTTACATATGCGTTTTGTCTCTTGTCCGATGAGACCCATCAGTTGGCCTCCTAAAGAAATTCCACCCAAATGAACTGTTTTTAAAGACGTTTTAAGTTGGTTGCTGATATCGCACAAAAAGCCGGCTACGATCCGTGCAATCTTTGTCAGTAGACAAACTGCAGTTGGATAAGTATTAAATGCTATTAGTTGCCAATCAAGTGTAATTAAATTACAGTCGTAACGTTCTAAATACGCATCTTTCATGTTCGGTCCTAGGTAAGTACTTGAAGATGAAGTGTAGCCATGAGTTAGTACAATGGTCTTTCTTCTTAAATCTACCACAGATACATTATCCAATTTTAACTTTATTGGATGAGTTGGATTACTGCGCGTGTACAAAGATAAGGAAATGTCATAAGATTCTGGTTCGCCACAATCTCTTATTGCCTCGCTAGCGGTGTCTGCTAGGGCACTAAGCAGCTTGCCACCAATTAATAACGACTGTTCCCTTATAGACTCATCTTCTATTGATTCTAAAAATATTAGTTATGTTTTAAAGTTGTTTATTTAGTGGGTTTATTTACCTTTTACGGTAATCAGTACAAAGAACAACATATAAATCCCTAATATACACCTCATTTGAAGTTGATTTTCGTAGTGATCTATAAAACAAACGTTCTTATGTTTATTTTGGAAAGTACAAGAAGTGCCTACCTCTTTATAGACTATGTGGTTATCTGAAAAATACTTTTATTATTATTATTATTTTTAATATTTCTCAGGGTTTTTTTAGCGACGAGTAAGCACTGTTATGAGTATACACGTTAAAGTTACTTTTTCACCTTTTGGTTTAATTGCTAAATACAAAAGAAACTATTTATGTTTCCACAAAAACAACAAACATGAATCTGTTTCATAATGTTTGTGCTACTGAGAACAAACAGAAACACAGAATTTCAAATTTCAATGTCAGTTTAATGTAATCAACGAAAGCAACATCACAAAACTAGTTATCAAAAATAATGAATACATAATGTACATTCCTATTGTATTGTACTGTATGATTATATCACGACGAACAAACATCCTGTTCCAACTTACCTATAACAAAAAAAATTTTTGGAACAAGACAACATTTGATGCTGTGGTATTTAATAGTGTATCGAAGCGAGAGTATTTTAATTCGGAGTTTCTTTGTATGAAATAAAACCTCCTCTAACAAGGGGAAGTGCCTAAGAAATTATATGGTACCAAGGGTTTTTTGAGATAATAAAGAAATTTTAAGAAAAAAATTTGTTATTACTAATTATGTTCCTTAAGAATTTATAATTTCTGTGCATTCCTTTAGGATGAATGGTAGGGTGTAGGAGAAAGTCACCTTGTCTTTAGTCATTTTATTCTTTTCTCTTTTGATAAATACGTAAGTTTATTTATTTTAAACGCGGGATCTACCTTTCTATTTTTACTCAAAATATTTTGTCTTGCTTGCCTTTATTTATTTTCACTTTGCTATCTTCTTTCTTGTTTCGGGTTTTCTTAACGCCTCGGTGTTGCGTAATTAGCACAAATAATAATTGAACAGAGCCACTAATTCCTGTTTCTGATGGTACAATGCTATGAAATAAATTCTTAAAAACACTTAGTATAGAATTCAGTTTAAATTTGCTATGTCCACTAATAAAACAAAAATGTTTGTTTCACAATAATAGACTAACAATGTTTCAAAACTAGAACTGTAACTTAGCACAGCAACAAATTAAAAACTTCTGGTTTAAAAATTTTATCAACTTCAAAATTTATCAATTTATTGTCACTCTGCAACTGCAGCATGGGGAACTGTAAGGCAATGTGTAAGGAAACAATCATTATCTGTAACAGAGTTATTCTAACTTTACAGCACTACCAAGTATTCCCTTATTTCATAACGGTAACTATTACAATTATAAGAATCCAAATCTTATTTGAAAGTTTTAACCCCTACCAAAGGGTGGTGATGGATTTGTATATAATACGTAGTCCCCTGAAGCGTTTGTAGATTAACCCACCCATAACAGCGTCTTTGACATTAACAGTATCAGGAATGCATATTTCGGGACAGGATTTACACGATTTCGCTCTAAAGTTGTCAGACGTCATGCTCTCGAACATATAGTCTAAGCTTCGAATATGAAAACAAGCGGCTAGAGTAAATAAAAACCAGGAAAGTATAAAATCCTTTTTACATTTATTTTACAAACATACCTGCTAGACCCGGATATTTCGTCATGGCGTCAGCGATATTTTAACACTTGGGCATTTATTCTGAACTGTACCACAATTAGGATAGAAGTCTACATGTCCACAATTTCCAAAATAACCTAATAATCTTTCATTTGTATGAATAACTTGAATGAAGTCTGCGTCTGAGCTATCAAGGCGTTGAAAATCTGGAAAACCTTGATACAATATCCTTGCAGGATCCAAAGCCGTTATTCTTGCGACTTGTTTGTTACAGATACGTTTTTTTTCTTGCGCAATCCAAGCTAATAATTGGCCTCCTAGAGATATCCCTCCCAGATAAACTGTTTTTAAAGACGTATTAAGATGATTGCTGATTTCGCACAAAAAGCTGGCTACCATCCGTCCAATCTTTGATACTTCACAAACTGAAATTGTATATGGCTTCAACGCTAGCATGAACCAATCCAGCGTAAGTACATTACAGTCGTAACGTTTTAAATTTGCTTCTTTCAGTTTTGGTCCTAGATAAGTTTTTGCAGCCGTGAGTTATCACAACAGTCTTTTTTCGTAGATCTACTTTAGATACATTTCTAAGATTTAACTTTATTGAAAAATTTGGATTGTTGCGAGTATACAAAGATAAAGCAACTTCATAAGATCTTGGTTTGTCGCAACTTTTACTACCTCTCTCGCAGTACTCCCTAACATGCCAGCTAGTTCTTCGCCAGGATATAACGGACGTTGCCCTATACTATTCCAAAAGATATAGTGCGTTTATGACTTAATTGCTACTTAGATTACAGTAGATTTTACAAGTTCGTCACAGCAAGATGTCATAAACCCGCTTGCCTATGAAGACCTTTTCTAACATTGACACAAGGTCGTATTGAGATAAGTTTCACTTCCGTGAATACTTTTAAATAAAAATGTTAGAAATATAAATTATTTCAATGTGGTCTTTAGCTTACCCAATCGTCTGTGACACGTGCCACTGCTTGTGTTTGTTGATTTTTATGAGGGACCCGCTGTGAAATACTTACGAAGTCAAAGTCATAAACGCACTATATCTTTTGAATACTATACAGACTCATCTTGCATTGATTCTGAAATTATTACAGATAATTATGTTTTAACCCTTTCATTTGGTATTGATAACAAACTGAAATATATCAAACGCAGAAATGTTGATAGTAAATAAAAGTTTAAGTAGATTAATCTATTTTGAATTTGTATATTAATTTTTAAAGGGTCTCTGAGAATTAAAAGATGAAGAACGTCTTCCAAGACAGAATTGTCACAATGTCGACTTATACAATTTGATTTACAGAAAGTCTTCTAGTCAGAAGATAAATGTGAATGCTATACTTAGAAGGTGAAACAAGATGAAAAAATGATGACTCAGCTTATTAATAGACTGACACATAATTGCAGAATCAATTCCTAGAAGATGTTTTCATTTTGTCTTTCTTCAAACAATTCAGTAACATTTTGTTAATTATCAAACTATTTTTAAGTTTTATTTTATAATAGCGCGTAACCACGGAAGTGTTAACACACTAGAAATTTGTTGCGGTAAACAACTGGTAAACCGAGCTTTATTCTATTAAAAATCTCGTGTAGCGGGTCGGAGAAGCTATATAAATAAGAAGAAAGCTAATGGTTTAGAGTGAGGAAAGGTTTGGGCCAGAAATAATTAGAAATTAGTTAGAATTTAAAACACAACGTAAAAGAGTGCATATTGTACGTAATCATAATAATCAGAATTACTAATAAAAATCTCCGACCGGAAGCAAATAACATCTACCAGCTAACATAAATGGGATAAGAAGACGAGGTTAACCTGAAAGGAATAAACAACAAACAGTGATAGACATTCAGCATATTGTTTAACAGATCAGAGAAAAAGAAAGAGACAAGAAGAAAATACAAGTGATCAGTTCAAGAAAAGTAGAGAATTAAAAGAATGGCAGTTAAAAAGGAACTTCTAAAGAAAAACCTGAGAAATGGAAGAGATAGAAAAATGTTAAAGGACATTATAAATGATTTAAAAAAATGCAAAATAAAAACAAGAGAAACAAAAGATCATAAAACAAGAAATAGAGATCTTTAAAATCAAAAACAGAACGATAACTTCGCGAATAGAAATACTGGAAAATAATATAACTATAAGAGACAAACAAGAAAAGTGTGTCTTCTTCAGAGCCAAGAGAGGACTGGAAATAACTTACAAATATTTTTATTATGATTCTTATTAACACTTTATTATAAACTATTAAAAAAATTAACTAAAATTGGTTACTCACAAATAGTACCTAAATTTCTTAAAATAAATTTCAACATCCAGACTCAACAAATTACTTCATAAGCCTTTCTTTAGAACATGTTTGAACCCTAGTAGCACAATGAGGTAGGAACTGTATAGGTTGCCGAGTCCGTTACGACTAGGGAATGAAACGCTAATTCTGAGTCTAAACTGTGTAGGCATCGTGGTGAGATCTGGTGTAGCAACCGTTTAGTATCTGTATGGCATAGCATAGCATAGCACATATAGTTTCTGTGCCGTACAACCGCATCAACCCGAGTCAGCTATAGCGCCATCGTTTGGAGACATAAGAAATCAAAAGTTAAGCTTGTCAACAGATGGCGTTGTTGCAAATTCGGATTTACATTGGCACTCCTATATAGGAACTGTATGGCTAAGCGGAATCGATTTAATGCAGTTAAATAACTTTAGTATTGCAATAATTAGTGAGTTAATTGACAGATTTAATTAATTTTTTGTTCTATAAACTTACCTATATCTTATTAAGCTTTCATTTTTGGTTTGATTACTTACAAATAAAGTTTTATTTTTACTAAATCTATAATTTACATCTAGTAGAAAAGAAAAGATAAATTAAGACAACGTAAATTAAATATTTTATTATAGAATATACATAACACATGTACAACATAAAATATTTAAAAATTAGCAAACCCTACTACTTACTAATAATTAAGCTTCGCGTATTTACTCTTATGTACGCACATACGTATGTACCTAAATGTAAGCTTATGCAGTTTTAAAACGCAGGGTGAGTTAGGTTTTCCAAGATAGATTATAATACTGATTTACAAAAAATTCGAACACTCAAACATTTATAATTTTTTATTTGTTAAATTTCTATTGTTAGAAATCTATTTAATTATTAAGATTTCGTTGTTAAATTCGTCCTACGTACTATTTGTTTCGCTTTTGTACCTAAATTTGATATGAATTATACATTACATATCTCCAAGCAAACCACTAACATTTTCGGGGTGTTCGGATTTCTTCAACGCAGTATAGATTGTATCCTTTCTTTGTTTAAATACAACACGCACCAGATTTTGAACTTGAAACTCAACGATTTTTCTAACAATTTGTCAAGATACCAATATCACCGCACTCATCACTGGTTTAAGCATCTCTCGGTCTGTGGTCGCCTTAGGTAAATTTCCCATGAACAATATCTGAAATAAAATTATTAAAAGCTTTTAAAAACTTAGTGATGAGTAGTGTTACTAATATACAATATTTGCAATGTTAAATGAACAATTACAAAGCAACTGCTACGTATTTTTATGAATTTAAGCATTAAAAATAAAAATAATATTCATAATATTCCAAAAGAGAACTTACCTCTATGAAGGCTTAAATGTGTCTGAAACCATTTTACCCCTCATCAGCGTCATTATCCAAGGTCGCTTATTTACCTGTTTCTAACGCTTTTTCTCCAGTACAAGATCAATAGAAGTGTAGAATGTTTTTTAAATTACGAAAATAAACAAAAAAAAACCCGCATATAACAGGCGCATAGCTAAAGGGGTCTAAATGTGACACATCACTGTGTTTTTGCCCCCTCAGACGATAATAATAATTATTCAGATTTAAATTCATACTGAAATCATTAACTGATCAATTTAAAAGTTATAGAAAAACGTAGTTGACTAGATTTTTATTGCTTTACTTCTTTCTTTTTTACTTATATCCCATTTAAATTGCGATATTAGCCCCACTGTCATCAAATGGTAACACATTTGATTTGAAAAGCTTTAAATATTATAGAATTCTCGGTAGTGTACGAAACTTTACAATTTTTGAACGTTTGCAGCAATTTGCAGTACGGTCGGTACGTTTTATGGCAGGCAAGAAGGTTAAAAATAACCGGCTGACAATAACTACCTAGCGGACGCTGAACCACCTGCTCAAATATGCAAAAGAATTTGGCAAATCATAAACATAATTACATTTGCCTTTATTTAAAAAGATATATCGTGTTGCCGTTAGTAACCTGTAATTAATAATTTGCAATTACCATTTCTACTTAAAAATCACAACAATTCACAACTACGTAGTACAATAATGGAATTACGTTAAAAATTGATGTATTTCTTCTTTGTTATTTATCCGATAAATAGTTCAGGTATAAATAGTGTATTCTTCTAATTATTTATAACTCTGGGTACAAACGTGGCAGATAAAATAAATACCTAGCTAAAAAATTAGTAATCTATGAAAAATACATAAATTCTTAGAGATTGTAAACTAGTTCTGGTATAATTAATAAAATCGATATTTAGATTTAAATGAACTAGTTTTATCTGCATCTCTCTTACCGCTATAAGCTTTGAATAGTAATAATACATTGTTTAATTAGTTTTTGTATAAAAAATCAGTCGAGGCTTTAAATGAAACATGCGATGACTTTATTATCGAATAAAGTAAGGCAAGAACTTTTGTTTCTTAGGAAATTAGATTTATAATAATCACAAGAATTAAATTGATATGAAAAAGCACTTTAAAATATTTCTTTTGCTTTGTTTTATAACTTAACTATGTAAAAATATGCTTCGACTTTTATTGGTGTTTTGATTTAGAATAATAAATAATTTTTTTAGCAATTTTTTTAAAAGTCCTCCTTCGTTAGTAATTTGCTTTTGATAGGATTTAAATTTTTGAGTCGGTGCCTTTTTTGTGCATTGTACATATTATAATTACCTAGTTATTATTGCAACTTCAAAAACAGAAACAGTATTAAGAGCTCAACAAACAAGCATCTTAAGATTAGTTTTCATATTGGCAAGCTATATAGTTCCTATATCGTCAAGTTAATATGCCTACTAATTTTGTTTCTAGAATTATTAACCGTATAGTAACGCTACAGTCATCCTAACATTAGGTTCTGTGTTGGAACTTGACGCATTTCCTATATGGTCAAGACAGCGCTAATACTGAGTTGTTTTGAGGATTAGTAACGATACCCTATATATGCGTCTACCTAAGTTGGCCTCGACCGAACAGTTACCGCATAGGACTTGGACAGATGTCTCTGTGCTGGTTTTACCACGAGTAACTGCATAGTTTCTGTAAGGTTCATGGACGGTTCCGACTTTTGTGCTACTAGGGAATCAATTCGACAAACTAAGAAAACGTGATAATTAACTTAAATATCAAAACAAGCAAAAACCTAAAATAATTTAACAAAACATTGCTATAATAATTTGAAATAAAATTAGTAACTCATTTTAATTAACTTCGAGTTTTGCAATTACGGTTGATAGTCATTTGTCGTGTATTTACGAAATTAGAAGCTTAGGCATGTTGTTTTATGTTAATCATCATTAATGGATACTAAATTAATACAAATATGATCCATGTGACCATATCAAAAGTGATAAAAAAATTCAATAAACAATAAAATGTGGAACACAGCTAGGTTTGAGAAAATAACAAAACTAAAGAATTTCAATTCAATTTGATAATTGATTGAAAAGGCTATGTTTAGCTCAATTTTAAGAAATCTAATAAGCAAGTTAGTACAGCCAATTTATAGTTTTTCGATTTTTGTTGTAACCAAATTGATTCATAATTAGAGTGCGGATTTATAGGAATAATGCTTTTCTTTAGATATTAATAGCAGTACAAAAAGACATTGAAATAAGTGCGAATCGCAATTAAAGGAATCATTTACCTAAATTTCATAATGCTTTTTTTGCTTTTTTTGAAACTTTTTGCTATTTTTTAGAATAATGCTTATTTTGTGCATTTTTTGCATTTTTTGCCAATCTCAAAAAAAATCATAATATCCTTATACTTTTCTTGTCTACAGTATATTTATTTTCTGTTTCTTCAAAATACTTTCTATAAATTCTTTCTCTAGCAGCAATTGTCTACATTATTTTTTTAAACATTTTGTTTTTATGGTAAATTTCGTGACAATATTTTCAAAGATTTCTTAAAATATCATTATTTACCGTTATGTATTGAATACCATCTGGATGCTCACCGTTCCGGAGCCTGTCGGGGCCGTTACACATTGTCCCGGCAGTTCTTTGTCCCTAGGATAAGCTGTGAAAACAGTTATTTCTTATAGGTTTTAAGATTTATTTGACAAATGCTTCAGTTTTACTGGGTTACTTAAAGTGTTGGTATCGTGCGTGTATATAATGTTGCTGGTAGATTGAAAAAGTTTCGTTTCATTTTATTATAACTTAATCTTTTGTGTTGTCTTCTGTTTTTAACAAAATAAGACTGTGTTACAATGCCAAAAGTTAAAACGAGTGTAGAAGAGTGGGTTAAAAATATACCAGAAATAAGGCTGGACGGTAGTGGACTATTTTGCAGAGTATGTGTTAAAACGGTAAGGAGTAGATTAGATTTTAAATATAATATTTTTTAATGCTCGTTTTAATAGATCCAGTGCGACAAAAAGTATAATGTAATACAACATACGAAGACCGCTATTCACAAGGAAAATGTACGAAGAGCGGAAAATGAAAACAAGCTGAAACAACAAACTATTTCAGAAGTAGTTGCCTCTGGATCTTCTACTCGATCTGAAGAAAGAACTTTTTATTTTGATTTATGCAATACTCTGATATCGGCAAATATTCCTTTCAGAAAATTAGACAATTCTGCATTTCAAAAATTCTTAAGCGCGTTTCACATTATACTATTTTTGTCTAGATTCTATTTCGAGTTTCGTTCGAGAAATTTCTAGCCAATTCTAGTATAATGTGAATCTGAAACCGGCTTTCGATTTTGGTTCGAGTTTCTGGTATAGAAATATACGGCGAGTTCTATTTTTCTATTCGAGTTTCATGCTATGTTGTAGTACGCATGAGCAGAAAGTCACTCAATTTTAGTACCAACCTTTGCCAAAGTTGAGGTCAAACATGTACATATTACTCATTATTATAACCTATAAAAATATTTTAATCTCGCTTGTAGCTTGTTGTTGTTATTAAGGTTATAGACTAAATTCACTAAAATGTTTCGCGCCGCTTTTGTCGAATACTAATTTTCTATTTGTCTAGTGCCACACTGCCATGCTTGAAACAAATCGAATGAATCCGATGTCATACGATTATTTAAAAATTTGTAGGATGAAAATCGAACGGAAATAGAATCGAAATCGAACGAGAAATCTAGCATAATTCTAGACAAAAAAAGTATAATGTGAAACGCGCTTTAGAAACATTTTGTAAGAGATCGATAGCGTCCGAAAGCACTCTACGAAAAAACTATTTAGATACAGTTTATAGAACAGTCCTCCATGAAATTAAAAATATAATTGCAGACCATTATATCTGGTTTTCTGTGGATAAAACCACCGATGAGTGCGGTAGGTATGTGGCTGGTCTCACTATCGGTATATTACATGAAGCTACTCCAACCAGGCCATTTTTAATATATTTGAAAAAACTAGATAAAACCAACAGCAGCACCATAACAAGATTTATTAACGAGGGACTCGCAAAATTTTTTCTTCCTAATACAGTCCCAACTGAAAAGATTCTGTTAATGGTGACGGATGCGGCTGCATATATACTAAAAGCAGGTATTAATTTAAAAGTTTTGTATAGTAATCTCACACACTCTACTTGCGTAGCTCGCAGATTAAACCGAGTAGCAGAAACCGTGGGGTCTGAATTTCCTCTAGTTAACGAGTTAATTAAAAATGGCAAAAAGTGTTTTTTAAAAGCGGCATTGAGTGTACAACGATTTGAAGAAAAACTGCCTAATATTCCGCTTCCACCCCAACCAGTCATTACTAGATGGGGAACATGGTTGGATGCGGCTGTGTATTACGCAGTTAACTTCACCAGCTTCGAAGAAATTTTGTTAGAATTTTCGGAAGATGCATCCCAATCAATTTTTTTATAATAAATACTTTGTATAATAAGACCTAAAACCTGGAAGTTTAATTTCTTTTCGTGCATATTTTAAACTTATTTTTAATTTTTGTGCTATTTTTTAAGCTTTTTTCCTTGAATTTTTACGCTTTTTTAAGAACTTTTTTATTGTATTTTTATGCTTAAAAGTCCGCACTCTATTTATAATACATGCTCTACCGGTTACAAATTGTATAGGAGCTTTCTCAATTTTGCAAGCAGTTTAATAAAATGAATGCAAAATAATTTTTAGAAAATTAGATTTTTATTTTAATATTAACATCATTCGGACTTAGGATACACAAAAATCGAAATTAACCATTAAAGCAAAAACAAATTGCATATCTCTTCTGAGATTACGCAGTCAAAATACAAAAAAGTACCAATTTGTAACTTTGCAATTCATTTTTTCATATAGGTTTAACTTCGTTAGCCTATATTGACTGAGCTATACAAAATAAATGTAACGGTCAGCTTTAATTACTGGGTATACCAGCTTACCTGCTGCAGTGTTGTTTGTCTCTGTTAAATTTAGTACTTTACAACAAACAGTGCAAAGAACAAGATATAAGTTCTTAATAGATACTTCATTTTGGATTCTTGTTCAGTAATCAGTAAACAGGGCTACGAGTGTACACAAAAATTATTCACTAACTTTTAATTGGTAAATACACAAAGAAATATAAAAATACCGTCCGTACGAAAACACTTAAAACGTATAGAACGTGAGGTAGCGAATAAACCGCGATCCATTTGATACTAATGACAACATACAGAAACACAGAATTTCAATGTCAATTTATTATAACTCGCGAACGCAAAATTAAGGAAGTGATTATAATGATAGAACGCTGTATTATACTTGATTATTATTTAAAATTAACAAACATACTGACCTATATACCTTAAAACTTAAAAAACTATTTTAAAAAGTAGTTTTAATAGGATAGGATGAGGTGGAAGTTCAAAGCTTTATCGGGATCATCGGATACATCAATAAATCAAACAATACACATATAAATAGATTAAATTTTATATAGTGGCATACCTAAGGCAACGTTTACCCATATGCGGACTTGATAGGTAGAAATTTCCTTATCTGGGTTAAAAAAAATACAAGGCATTCCTTCAGAAGCAAATGTAAGTAATATCTAGATCCCCAAAGCGGATGTGTCTTCAAGCTTCCCGGACCATTTACTGCATGATCTGTTCATATCAAATCGACCTTCTAGTTGAACAAATTTATTATGAGGTGTAGAATTAAATTTCAAATTTTATTTACACAAAGAACTTCATAATTCTCACGAGCTTCCTCTTTAATCTTTCAATAAAACTTCTCTGAACCCCCTTTACGAGGAAGCTAAAGACAAAAGAAACCACATCAGAACCAACTTCTAAATAAACAAAAAAAAGAAGAACTTACCCCAATCTGTAGGGTTTCACACACTGCAATTAATTCCACCCCTAACAACAAATATAGAGAACCGACAAGAACAAATAGTCTGCCCCCCTGTAGGAAAGAACAACCACTGCAGCCTACCCGACAAGTCGCTCGTCCAATCGGATCATTACCACGTAAACTCAACAGGGCAAATTTGAAATACTTCTTGAAGCATAAAAAAGAAAGTTCTTGTTAAAATTTAATCCATAAAATCAGTCAGCAAGAAATTAGAACAAAGATGATAACCAGCATCAACTAGCAATACCTGGTCACCTATTTATTTCACATGCAAAGATGCAAAGGAACTTTATTACCCAAAAGTCATAAAAAAACCTTAATTGTAATTTATAAATCCTTCCAAGATGACACAGCCCTTTCCAAATTGCTAACCAGATCTTAAGATTAAACCCAAGTACGAGTTCCAAAATCCTGCAATAAGAAAATAAATTTAAACATTTGAAAACAATTATACCCTGCGTCCTGCTTGCTTAAATAGAATTAAAAGTTCGTCAACCCTAATTGATCGCAATCATCAAAAAGCAACTAAAAAGGTAATCAATCCTCAGTGTGAACTTACGAACAAATACCACAAAGCCTCTTCGACAAGAGAAAACTACTAAAAAGCATGAGAACACACTAAAAGCGCAGATTAAATACCACACATGTAACGGAAACAAAAAATTGAACGTTACAAACTCTATACGTTTTATTTGACTAGTAATTGCTGTTTTTGTCTTTACTTGACGACTTTTTCTAAGCTGTTGCGGTTTTATATACCTTTTCTATGTATTTTATGCTGTGCTATTTACTTTATCGAGTTTTACATAAGACTCTTATCATTAATTCAATGCCCGTGTCAGCTAAATCCTTACCGGCGATAAAGGTTTAAAGAAGGTGTTTTGTTGCAAATTATTTATGGCGAAACTAAATAACTTCATGGAAAAGATTAGTGGTGAAATAAAAAAGACTCAGTGGAATGAAATATGTAAATCGAAGTGAAAAAGAGATTCCAGAAAAGAAGCCTTTACCTGCAAATTGTACTAAATATAAATACAAGTGTAATCAATTTTTTCTGATGAACAAAGAGAGACTCCTTGTCGCGAATACTGGCAATTGGCTGACCGTGATAAGCAGAAATTACATTTAAATTCATTGATTACCAATGTACTAGTGAAAAGAAGGAATGTACAAAGTTAAGATTTCAGAAGCAAGACTTCAAGAGTTTTCTATTTAAGAGATGCAAATGGTAGAAGAACGAGGATATGTTTACATTTTTTTTGTACTTTTGCTATATCTTATCGTATTATCAAAACATGCATGCAGAATGTTAGCAGTAGTGGTATGTAGATTGGATACGACAAAAAAAGAGATACCAAACTCTATAATGTCACAAGTAAAGCAGCTGCATCGCTTATTAGGGAGCACATCTTTAGATAGCTTTCCGCGAGTCGAGTCGCGTTGTTGTAGAGCTGATACCATCACCAAACAGTGTTTAGGCTCTGATTTAAACATATCTGTATTATACAGACTTTACACAGAAGATTTCTGCATAATTAGAAATATATCACTTGTTTCTCGGTTCGTTTTTCAGAAAATATTTCACCAATACGACTCATTTTTAGATTTCTTTGTTTCTAAGAAGGATTAGCGCTTTAGATGTAATGCCTACAATACTGCAAAAAACAAAGAACCATTAAAAGAAGAATTTGATAGTCACAAGAAAAGAAAAAAGGGTGTGATTCAGAGGAAAGGTGGTGACAAGGAAAAGGTTGCAGAAAAAGGAAGTAACTAGTTTTAAAACAGTAACATTTGATTTACAAGCCATTTTATACGTGCCTTTTGCTGGAGATTATTATATTTCTTCCAAGTTAAAGCTCAATGTTTACAATTTTACAATTTCTGATGCCTCAAATGCAGAGGGTTATTGCAAATCGACCATTTGAAGTGGACGTGTCGTCTTATGGACCCTGGAAACTGTTGATAATGGTGGGGTCAATTTTCGTAGATACTGTCCAAAAACTAATGGGCATGAGGCACTGAGAGGTTCATAGTCTTAAGTAGAATTTAACACAAATTTAGGTTCTGCATTCAGATTCCCAATCTTTTTTACCAATTTTTCTATAAAATAAAGAAACCGAATCTAGCTTTGCGGTTAATATCTCTGCAAGTAGGCTGTTGTACAAGTAAAAGGGCACATTATGGACGTATGTCTTACACATCCTCCCAATTTTTTACAATGCACCGTCTTTATACTAAAGCAATTTATGTCAGTAGACATAATGATCATGTTTACTCCTTTCATAATAGCTTGCTGAGGAAAGATGAAACTCCATAAACCCCCTATTATAACCCATGGGAAAACTTATGAAGAACAGATTTCAAGCCTTACAAAGATAATTTGTGCAACCGTTTGGAGGTTGCAATCAATCACAGGAAGCTACAGGGTCGAATCCGGTGGGAGTGGTTGCTATGTAGGGTAGCGTGCGATAGTAGATCAAAAGTTGCATGGTGATGACAGCATTTATCTACCTGAATTGCTTAGGCTAAATTCGTGTCCTATTTTATTTTGTGGAAAAGTTATTCTGATAGTGGGTAGAATTTGAAACAAATATTTTACAATGGGTGATAAAAAAAATAGCGACGCGGAATCAAACAAAGATGACCGCAAGGGCAAGAGGGGAGCGTGCCAAAGCCACATTTTAACAGTACAGTCTGCGACAGAAGCTATCGGAATTCCACCTCAGCGAAGTGACATGAAACATAAAAAGTCGTGTGAAAAAAATCAGCTTCTAATTACTGCCATCGGAACCAAGAATATCGAGTTGGATTGTCAGGCATGCAAAAAAAACGTTGAAGCTAAAGATGGATCATGAAGATTCGCACCAACTTTTCATACCTGATTGGGTTGCTGCAGCTGCACTCTCTGCAAGAATTTGTTATCAAGCAGTGAAGACGGTATTCAACTCTTTGGAACTTCCTTTCTTCTCAACTCATACTTATCAAAAGTCTGAAGAAGAGAGAAATGCTGAAGACAGTGAACTAAGGGAAATTGAAGAAACACGGAGATGAAGAGGGGCAATTGGCATTGGGGGCTGGGGGCGTAGTCACAGTGAAAGATCAAACGTATCCTTCCATAGGTGTTACTCTTACAGTGCTAACTCTGGAACCGCTGTCATAATAGAAACACGTATGCAAAAAAGACCCTTTTCCTTGACCACAGAACAAAAATATGTTGCATTTGTGCCAAGCAAAGTTTGGAAAGCCAACTTGCATCCGTCGTGGAAGGAGTCACCTCTTCTACTGACACAAGCAAACCCTTCATGCCAGATCACATTTGCTACTACAATTGGAAAAAATCTCAACAGGCTATGGAAATGGAAACTCTCGTTGAAGAGTTCAATTTACCGTTATCTGGTAGGAGATGCATATTCTTCAGTTTATGCAAGAATACATGAAGAAAGGACGCATTCCAGTCGAGAAAGTTGACTGCGTGTTAGAATATTGAATACTAAGCTTTATGGAATGATTGCCAACACTGCCTTTGACAAAAAAGACAGAGATATTATATCTTCGAATATTTCTCGGTAATTCATTATCTTAGACCTTTGCACCGTTTAATTAGTCTATTTCAGGTTTGGAAGAGATCTCCGTTTTGCTATCATCTACAACAACGCCCACACCAAGGAGCATGACATGCCACGTCTGCAGTTCCATTGGCTGAAGATATTCGGAACATTCCAGCACACGTCCTTGGTCATCACCTAGATTGCAAAGGTTACTTTTACCGTCACTTGGATATAACGGATGGGCCCTAAGAGGTGTTTCGAGAAACTGCCATTGGGCGTTAAACTATTCTTGGCTTTCAGTAGAATTTCAAACCGATCGGAGAGATTGTTGCCCAGCATAACTTTCAATTACGCAGTCATGTGCAAGATATTGGAAGGAAAACGAATACATTTCTCAAATCGGAGAAGCTATTAACACAAAATGTAGTCAGCCGCTATGTCATACAGTTGTGGATCCTTCTGGCTCTCATTTGTTTACCCTCCTAAGTTAACTTCCTATTCATTCCTTCATATAGAGGTCGGCTCAAACTTACATGAAAAGGTCGAAAAAGAGAAGTGCCAAAAAACGAGCAGCTAGAGATTCCACGAAAAAGTTGAAGCCATCTAACGGCTCAGAAAAAGATTATGGTCTTATGGTTGACCAAGGCAAGATAAACTCCAAAGGGAAACTGTCAACCGAGCTAAATGTTCTCTTTGGAAAGCTGAGAGGAGAAACAGGCTGACTGCTAGCGCCGCCGCCGGGAGATTGTGGACCTTTAAAGACTGGAGACCAAACACTTTCATATTGAAATCTATTCTCTGCCTAAAGGATCTTTTTTACAATGAAAATGTCTGAAAGGGAACTGACTTGGAACCGTCTGCAGACAAAGCTGTATTCCCGGGGGCATGAAGGTGGATCCCGTGGACTTTTCGTCTACAAAAACCACGGTGGCTTGGGTGCATCGCCTGATGGGCTGTTGGGAACAGAAAGAATTTTTGAAACCAAAACTGTGCTTCTCATAAAATCCCAAAACAAAAGGGACAACTTTCTTATCTACAAGGACAAGAAATATCTAATATAAGATCTAATTTTGAAGTACTTCTATCAAGTTATGCAGATCTACATGTCCGGTCGCCAGTACTGTGATTTTTGTTTACTACAAATCCCCTGAGGATCAGCATGATTTTATCGATTCATAGAACGCATTGAACGTAGTGTTGAGACCGACATTCTTTGAAACAAAATGAAACAGAAGCTGACGATTTTATGAAAGTGAAATGGCTTCAGAAATAATCGACCTAATCTATAACAATACGAAGCGTTTTAGAACCCCCCGATTATCGTCAAACGGCAATTGATAAACAAGCATCTAAAGGAAAAGAAAAGCTGGAAGCTTCTCTTCATGGAAAATCCGAAGAAGAAACTAATATTGAGTTAGCAGTTTCATTGTCACCCTTAATAAATATTGATTACAAAGTGGTAATTGTGTTTGTTAGTTGGAGCTAATAAATGTTTTGTAAAAATGTGCTTATTGAATTCGGAGCAAGTACTGATGATATTTATTATTGTGTTAACTAACTTTATTATCATTTCAACCAATCAGCAAAATATATTTTTTTTCATAATCAAAACAGTAACTATTATAGAAATAGTAACAGTATAATCCCTACATGAAAGCTTGTTGTTATCCCATAGCAAAAGGTGGTTCTGAGTTTGTTTGTAATACGTAGGCACCAGAAGTAGTGTTTGGGGAGCAGCCTTCACCCATCACAACTTCAGCTACATTAAAAGTATCGGGACTGCAGTATAAAGGACAAGCCTTGCATGATTTTGCCTTAAAGTTATTAGATGTTATACTCTCATACAGGTAGTCTAAGCTTCGAACATGATCACAAGCAACTAAAAAATATTAAACGAGAAAAGAATTAAACTCTTTTAAATTGTACTTTATTTATTTACTTGTTAAAGGAGGATATTTTGCAGCTTCTATTACATCCACCTTTGGACAGCCATTTTGAATTACACCACAGTTGGGGTAAAAGTCTACATCTCCACAATTTCCAAAATAGCCTAATCCCCCTTGATTGGTGTGAATAACTTGAACGAAGATCGCGTCTGATCTATCAAGACGTTTAAATTCCGGAAGACCCTGAAACAAGGGTCCTGCAGGATCCAAGGCAGTTATCCTTCCAATATCTTCTCTACATATACGTTTTGTTTCTTGTCCGATCAGTCCCGACAGTTGACCTCCTAAAGAAATACCTTCCAAATGAACTGTTCTTAAAGACATACCACGCTCTTTGCTGATTCCGCATAGAAACCCAGCTACAATCAGTGCAATCTTCGGCAAGAGACAAACAGTAACTGAATAAATTTGCATTGCTATTCCAAACCAATCAAGTACGATTAGATTACAGTCGTATCGTTTCAAGTATGCATCTTTTAATTTTGGTCCTAAATATGTAGTAGAAGATGAAAACCAACCGTGACTTGTCATAATTATCTTTTTTCTTATATCTATGCCAGTTGTATTATCCGGTCTTAATTTTATTGGACGTGTTGGGTTGCTGCGAGTGTACAAAGATAAAGAAATGTCAGAAAGCTTTGGTTCACCACAATCACTTGTTGCCTCTCTAGCAATGTTTGTTATCATGCCAAGTAAGTTTCCATCAGTTACTCCCAGACTTTGGTCTACATACTCGTGTCCAATTGATTCTAAAAAGTGTTAAAGATGCTGTTTTAATTTAATTTAATCTAGTAACAAGACTTAAGTATAAGAAATACGACTACTAAAATTGCTTCAATATTTTTTTACAAGATTTTCTGTTAAAATCGACGCAAGGTGCAATGTAATCCTTTTAATATTTACCTTTTACAACAATGAGCATGAGCAAAACAGGCATTCCACATACAGGCTTCATTCTGGAAATTTATCTTACACCTGTAAAACAAAGGTCTTTCTCCACGTTTATTTAGGAAATACGATGAAGCACCTACCTTTTAGTATGATTAATTTATAGACGCGCATACAACTTCTTAGTAAGTAGAAAAAAGTGCTACACGTGAATATACAAAAGCTGTTCGCCTACTTCCGATTTGAGTGGTAAATACAGAAAGAGATTATTTAAAACCGTAGGTACTAAAATATCTAAAAATTATATTGGATAACAAATAATCTATGCGTAATCTGTCCTATAATGATTACTACTGCCATTAGAAATGCATATATAATTTCAATGTCAATTTTGTTATAAATAACAAAAGCTACGTTGTGGAAGTAAATTAGTAACAAGTATGGATCATTAGTCATTATTTTATTGTTGTTTTCGTGAATAAACAAAACTGACCATTAAATATGGCAGTCGAACCACATGGTTTTGTACAGATGGCGTTTTTGCCGGACTGCGTCGCATCCCGTTTTATAATAATAATAATAATAACACTAAACGTCTTTATTTATTTTGTTTTAAATTTTAAGATTACAATTATTAACATAATTTATCGCATTAAGAGGCGAAGTTTAGGATTCGTGCTGCTCTGCCACTTAACCTCTTTAAGAAAAGAAAAAAGAAAAAGTAAAACAAATAGAAAATAAAAAAATAAAAATATCAAACAAACAAAAACACAGAGAAATATGTATATTTCTTCGTAGCGTTCCTAAACATATCTGAGGATCATTCTCGATCAAAAGTAAGTGTGGCGGTACTAACACTATGGTACTCAATAATTATATCGCTGGTTTTTGTTTTGTACTCATGAACCTGCACGTTAGGTTGTATTTACAATGACAGAAGTATTATTATTGGGTCATGTTGATAAATTGTAGCAAGTGCTCCCACTTTAATTAATAAGGAATGGTGAGTATAATTTACTTCTGCTAGAACTGATATAGTGATATTGCACAAGCATCTACTGCACTCTGTCAATATGGCTCACTGTCTTTCAAAATGAAATTTAAATATGGCTTTTTTAAAACTTACTGGTTTTAGTTGTTTAAATGTTGGAGTAATGCTGTTCCAGATCATTACAACGCTATATGAAAAAGACCGTTTGAATAGATTAGTTCGATGAGGTGGTACTGTAAGAAGACTTCGATGTCTTAAATTTAAGTGATGTACATCAGTGAGGTAGCTTATTTTCTAGTAGAGATATTGTGGGCTTTAATTTATAATTAGTTTCTGATAACAAGTGCTGGAATGTAGTAGTCGACGATTTAACATATTGAGCCAGTTTGCGTTCACTAATTCACATTCGATGCACAGTTTGAGGGACTCCATATATGTTTTAAGCAGGAATTCTGAACTCGTATTCTCTTAGAGTCCAAAGCATCCATACAAGCACTATAAACTACATCATAAAAGTTGAAATAGAAAATACTAAACTATCGCATAGAATTTTTTGTATATCGGTATTTAGAAATTATCTACTCCGATATACAGGGTGAGTTTTTTTCGATATTTAGTATGGGGATCTCGGAAACTAGCGGAGATAGAGAGACGATTAAATGGGAAAAAAATTGCAGTTTTACGAACTCAATTTAATGAGCTTTTTGTTTTTTGGAAAAAATGCATAGCTAACTAGATATCTCGCAAAAATAGTTTTTTTGTTATTTTGTTTGGTACCTGTAGCTCTGTTATTATTGACTTTAGAAAAAATGTATATAGGAAGAAGTTGTAGGTAATTGGGTGCTTAATGATATAGTCTAACCGAAGTTTTTATTTAAGCTGTAATTTTTGAGTTATAACACAAGCTTGTGTTTTTTCTAATGGAAACCATAGTCGGCCATAACTTTATAAAAAAGGCATTTTTTCAACAATTCTAACGATATATCACTTAACATAGTTATTTTTATAAATAAATTAATTATGGCCTTGTTTTTCTTTTCATTTTTGAACTGTTCAAGTAGTACGCTATGGAAACAATTGATAGATGCGCGCATCGCATCTAATAGTAAAATTCATGTTAGTTATTAAAATTTTTATTTTAATTTCGAAATTATAAACATAATTATTTTAAATAAAAATAATTTCTGAGAAATTAATAAACAGAGAATGACAAACGATAAATTAAGAAACAATAATGGAAATTAGAATATAAAACAGTACCAAAACAACGTAATTAAAGTAAGTAACGTATTTAAGACTAAACATGTTCAAAAGGTCCAACATTATGATTAATGCACAAGTTACACCTTTTTAAAACAGAATTTGTTGCTTTTCTAACGGAACGTAAATGCATAGTTTTATCATATGTAAAGAGATGTCGTGTCCGGCAGCATTTGATTTAATAGAATTTAAAATTTTCAGAACCTCAAGGTTTTTAATGGTTTAGAAGTTCAGAATTTCTTTAGTTTTGGAATTATTACGATAGTAGTCTAACAAGTTTCTATCTATCTGATTTAATTGGGGTACCGAGTTTACAAAAAAAATCATTTATACTTGTTGCGTTGTAACAATTTTATTTTGACGCATTTTGTGTATATACAAATTTGATATTCCTATTTTTAATAATTTTCTAATATATTAAATTTCTATTGATTAGTTCTATATTTTTATTTAAATTTCTGATTATTTAATTCTTCTTACCGACATCTAGCAGTCACAAACTGTACTGAGTTAAGAGTGTTTGCGCACGCATCACTTTGTGTGGTTAGGGTTTTCCTGCCTTGCCACTGCTGATCTCGAAAGCATACACACGTTAATTTCTTCAGTAATTTGAGTTTCAGGTAAATCAATTTTTGTATTCGCTTTATTTTGTCTAATCCTTGATTATTTATATAGGACTGTCTCTTTTTCCTTATCGTCGCTTATCGTTTTCTCGCTGCTTTATCTATCTATTACCGTATTCACTGCAATTTCGCTGCAAATATAACCAAAATGGCGTGGTCGCCATCTTGATCCGTGGTTTGTAAAGGACTTCATAAATTAAATATAGACTGATTATGGAATATCCATCTACGTTTGCTGGCTGATCATCCCAACGCGGAATTTAGAATCAAGGTAGTCATGATTAGGTGCACAGTAATATATGACAAGACAAAGAAAAGTATTTACTCCTTGAAAATTTACTTGATGGAGTACTTGTTTATTGGTGCTCAAGCTAGAATTTATTATTTAAGTTGTGTATTATCGAATTAAAATTTACTTGAATATCGATAAAATTCAGTTTTTTATATTTTCTTATGGTAAGGTTAGTGTTTGACCTTGACCTTTACTGTAAAGTAAGTTTTTATTTATATTAGTTATTCAATGTATTTCTCTTGACGTATCTCTTTTTTAATGGGATCAGAAAATTTATTGAAATCCAACTGATAAAAGGTTAACTAACAATTTTGTATTTTTATCATAATTTTGCTCAATTTATAAATATTTCAGTTTACCGTTATTCACATATATTTTTATCCTGTTAATATTGTTATGAAGGCTTTCAAGGGTTATTAGTTTACATTATTAAGGTAACCAACATTATTTAAATAATATAGTATGAATGTTTTACCTTTTTTTAAAAATCTTAAGTATGTAACGCTTGTAGGCATTATATCATAATTAAATAGCATAACTGTACGTCTCTTATTTTATTTTATTGAAGAAGCACTAAGCTTTTGAAAGTACCTGTTTCTCATTTGTGCCTGGTGTTCGGTTATCGATCTTTTCGCCAAACTCCATTGAAGGCAAATTACTTGTGTTTCGATACTTAGAATTTCCTTTCGATTTATAAAAATCTCTGAGGACATTATAGCAGGAGGCTCCCACGGTTTCTTATAATTTAAAAAAAAGATCTTGAGGTCTCACATTAAGTAAGTATTGAAATCTTAAGCTTAAAACTGCTACAATCTTACGCGAATTGCACATGTCTGGTCGTCTGTCTAAGTAATATCGATAAACTCAACATGTTTAAATTCATCGCAGTCAGGTAGACGGACCAATTTACTGGGCCATCAACTATTTTATTCCTCTTCCTGCCTATCATATATACCAAAGTAGTGTTTTTTAGACGCTCTATTTCTATGTACACATTTATATACTAAATAAATAAAAATATCTTGAAACTAATTTCATTTAAATTTGCTAATTCTATTTTATAGAGGCCCTGTGAAATACAACTTTGGACAAAGGCGCTTCTTACCCATAGGGCAGCACTGGTGAATTGAGTTAAAATCGTTTAAAAGAAATATGTAGCCTGTGATGTAGCGTACAAATTGTATTCAGCTTGATTGCTTTTTAAATTTAAAACCTGTAGTTCATGAAATAATTTTATGAAATACGTAGGGTATGCAATTAAACGTAAAATATGACTAAAGACGAAACCGCTGATTTTTATTTACAAGTCTTACAATCAGAAGATTTCTTATTTTAAGTGGAACTTTAATACATTCAGCGGCAAAATTAACGCATGATTTACAAAATTGTAATTTTTGTTTGAACAAAGCAATTATTTTCTTTTGTTCGTACCTAAAAACAAATTTCAATATTTAAATAATAAAATAAATTCTAAGCAGGCGTACTTTAATGTTTCTTATGTCAGTTTAATTTTGTTAATGAAAAAGTGTAATTGTTACAATTTATGTAAGTTTATGTGTTAAAAACTTGTTATTTCGTTTATTGCATTTGAGCTTTTCTGTTGTTTTTATTGTTGTTTAAAACATTTTCTTTATTATGGCACCTTTAAATCGTGATAATGCTGTAAGAGCCGCGACATTGCTTCAAGGAGGAAGAAATCAACTATATGTAGCAAATCTTAGAGTAAATCAATCAACTATTTCCCGACTTTCTAGACGTCTTCGGGAGACTGCCGATGTAAGAAGGAGATTAGGGCAAAGTAGCAAACAAGCAACTTCAGCGATAGATGGCCGATTTTTAACATTAAAGTCCCTACGTGATCGCACTCTGACTGCAATAAAATTCCAGGGCATGCTTGATACAACTCGGGGTGTACAAGTTATCGAAATAAAAGTTTAAAGAAGATCTTCATGCCCGACACCCTACTAGATGCCCTATTCTGTTGCCACGTCATCGAATAGCTCGGCTAACTTTTTGTCGTCGTCATGTGAATTGGGGAATTGATAATTGACGGAAAGTGCTTTTTACTGATAAATCTTGGTTTAGTATACAAGGTGCAGATGGTCTCCAGAGAGTATGGAAGCAACCAGGTGAACGTTTCGCGGAATGCACAATTATAGAGAGAGAGACCGATTTGGTGGCGGCTCTGCGATGATATGGGGCGACATTTCTCTGAATGGCTGTACAGAACTTATCACCCTTGGTAGGCCTGTTCTAAATGCTCACAGATACATTGAAAACATTCTTCAAGACCAAGTAGTGTCATTTGCCGCAGGAATCGGTGAAAAATTCCTTTTAATGCAGAATAATGCGTCTGGTCTGGCCAGCGTGCAGTCCGGACTTATATCTCATAGAGCATTTATGGAATTATATGGGAAACAGGCTGCAGAATAGGAGACCACGTGTACATTCTATAAATGAACTTCTGGAGGCTCTGCAGGAAGAATGGGAAAATGTCGACCCAAATTTTGTGCAAACTTTAATTGAGAGTATGTCACGGCGACTTTAAGCAGTTATGCAAGCACGAGGTGGCCACACCAGATATTAATTACCTTCTAAATTTTACTTTTTTTAATAAGAAATAATCGTTTTTTATCACTTGGCATGATTAAATCAGACCAAATTATAATAACTACCTTTTAAGGCTAATATCGACCAAAATATTTTAAATATTCTCAGAAAGATGAAGTTTTGTGAAATCCGTAATCTGACAAGATACGTTATATAAAAAAGGACGTATGGTGGATGTCCATAATATATCCCGCATGGTACCTAGCTAGGATGTCAGCTATGGGACAACGAATGTAGGTTAAATAGATATCTTATACGGACGTCCACTGGACATCCAAAGAGGAGCGTATTATGGATGTCCACGGCATATCCACCGTAGTACCTAGTGAGGATATCCATAACGGGATAAGAAATGTATGTTAAATGGATGTCTTTTGCGGACGTCCACTGGATGTGCAAATCAAGCGCATTTTGGGTGTTCATACTACATCCGAAAATAGACCGCAGTTGAGACGTCCGTTACCGTATTATTATATGTACGTTAAATTGATGTGCGTCAAGGACATTCACCGAATGCACGCAGTAGAACTTATTCTGGACGTACAAAATAAGTCCATGACATGTCCACGGACGTACAGACCTAAAATGGACTTAAAGCGGATGTCTACCGGACATATCGTGCCATCTGTGTAATACCATATTAATTAATAATATTGCATAGTATAATGTTATACATGGTGTGATACAACACAATGTTTATTGAAAGTTTATAATTATCTTTTATATTTTTACGTTTATAATTTCTTTTATGTCAAATAATTTGGCCAAAAGTCAAATAATTGTGATTAAAGGTTATAATGTGATTATTTTATACAACTTGGATGATCTTTTATTGATGATCTATAATAATGACACCATGATCAACACGTGACCAATCTCTATCAAGTTGACAGTTAATTAATCAAACAATTTTACATTTCCTTTTTATTACTTCACAAAAAAGTTTAAAATTTTGTTTTCTATTTTGAATATCTTCAAATTTAACTTATTTCTTTTTTATCTACCACCTTTTTTTATTCTTGTTTAACTTCACTTAACCACAACCTTGTTAACTTTACGTTTCCTGTTCCTTTTCCGCAGATCTCCTTGTTTACATACACCCTTCACCGCGTAGGTCTTCCACTATTAATGATTATCCAAGCCTCCTCAATATGTCACCGTTCAGTCCATTGGCTGCTTAAGTGCTCACCAAAGACATTTGAACCACACATAGCAACGGTTCCATTATTCCTCCATACAATAAAATGTATTAGAATGTAAGTAAATGAAATAATGAAGTTACTCTTCGTTGAACTAATTAATTATTTTTTTTTATATCGACCAAATTTGTTTAAATGTTCACGAAGATTGCAATTTGGAACTAATATTAACTTTAACTGAAATGTATTGTTGTCTCTCTCAAACTTCATAAAATTGGCACTAATCAAGTTATATTTTTTTTGTTTCAATTTATGTTTCAAGTTTATAATTTAACTAACATAAACAACACTCACGTTAATTCACGAAGTTGTTCCTTTTTTTTTTATTATATTTCCCATTCTCCTACATCAACAATAAGAAAAATCAGTAATCAGGATATGTACCATTTTATTAACATCATTCTTTTTAAATATGCTTCTTTTAATACAACTTCAATCATGATAAATGTAATTTTAATTAATAACTTTTCTTTTCTTTAATAAATTTTAAATAACTTTACTAAATTTCTAAACTCTTTTTAAAAAATTTTTCTCTCCACTTCCTATCAAGAATTATTCAACAAATTCAACTGTTTTTTTTACATAAATTCCTTATCAATTTTTATCAATAAACAACTATCATGTAATCATAATATTTAACTAATCTAGAATGTTCATTTTCTTAACTTATTTACAAATCGTAACTTATATACTATATAATACATTTCCAAATATTTAAAATGTTCAATTTAATTGTTTGATACTTTGTTGTCACATTTTATGTCTTTAAAATTGAATTTAGTGAAGATCATTGTCATTATTACTTTTTCTTATTTGGGCATCGCTTTAGATTCTTGAATATCATCACAATAGTTTTGCTAAATAAATAATATGTTGACCTTTTATAATCTTAAAGAAATCAGCATTAATTTTGACCTTTTAGGGAAATACTTAAGATAGTTACAATTTTAATTTGGTACAACCAGCTCACCCCACATAAGATACCATAAAGGACGTCTCGGGGGATGTCTGGAGCATGAATACATGAATATTCTCTGTCAAAAAAGTGATTGAAATAATTTTTTATCTGTAAGCTTAACAAAAAGGGCAAATTCTACTTTGCATTTTTCATCAGGTTAGGTGGGACTATCTGTTTTGCCAAGGTTTTTAGATGTAAACATCGCGGTTCTTTAGTGTCTGAAGCGTTGGCTCAAAATATTACGTAACCATTTATACCTGGAAATCCTGCAATATTGAGTACTGCGAAGAAGACTGTCATAGGCCATTTATACGTAATTCTTGATACAGAAAAATGCTTTTTAATTGGTTTACAGTATCAATTCCTGATTTTGTTTTATTACAAAATGTAATTGTTTCTGGCTTGAATGCTTCACCAGTATTGATATTGATAATATCATTTTCGTGCAGGTAGATATAAGAAGTACATTTTTATTGGCCTTGAAAGCCTTTCAATACGTTTATCCCGGCTTCCTCTATTGGAATTTCAATCTCATCCTCCATCTTTAAAGCTATAAGCTTCTCTTTCTGAACTCTGCCCTTTTTACCTAAAGCGATACTCACCATCAGGGCTCGAGCTAGACATGGATTGTTCCTGTTATTCATTGTCACAATGCTCCTTCTTTGACAAACACTCCTCTTCATAGTTATTATATATTTCTTGACGACCCTTACCCGACGGCATACATCTGCACGTTTGTAAGGATTAATGTAAAATTCCCCCAGAAGCCTTGGAATTGCTTTGTAATGTTTCCAAGTATTTCCAATACATCATCGAATGATACTTTTCTAGTTGGCCTAAATGTCATAAAACCAGTAGGTTCTTCTTTAATTTGAATAAGTTCGAATGTAAACCCCAGTTTATCTGACGGTTTGACCGCAGCCGTTGAGGAGATAATTATTTGCATAATTGCCGCTTTAAAAAGGTCTTGTTTTTAAGAAAAGGTGCAACTTTAAGGTCACTCTTTGCTTCAGAATGTTAAATATCTTAGCACTCCAAGACTTATTGTCGATAAGTTTGTAGAACTGCACCTTGAAGGTTAGGAAAATGGCGGGCGTTTACTTTTTGAAACATAACAAGAAAGTGATTCACCCAAGTCAAGTCAAAATTATAATTGTTACTGCTGGTGCAAAGCAGCAGAAGCCGTTGCAGGTTTATGCCTTTTCGACCTGATTGGAGTTTGCAAGAGGTGAACGCTGCACGCGGTCAAGGGATAAGATAGGATAGGTGTGATAGCAAACTTGCGACAAAACTACGTATAAGTTGTAAGGCCTAGTTGGTCCGGAGAGAGTTGTAGAGGTATCCGCGAGTCGGATCCATCGTCGGACCGGTCATCAGTTATCCGTCAACTTTAGCGCTGCTATTGTTGCAAAGGCAATCACGCCCACTTATACTACGAGTGCACCGCAACCCGTCACTGCTAACAATCTTATTAAGCACACTTGTACGTACTACACAGAGAACGTTTTGTTGAGAACGCTGAAATCCTGAAAAACCCAGAGATCTGTACTAAGATTTTCCATTAACAACATTACCAATTTGAACAAATTTAAAGTCGGATAACATTTTTTGCTTATTTAAACTAGCAATAGTCAATGATAGCTTGTCAGCTTAGTCTACAATCGAATGAGCACAAAACGTTGCTCTTTTGGTATGCGTTGCTTATTCTATTTGTTCTACGCCCGTGTCCATAAAAGTTTCTTGGATACATTTTAGGTGCCAAAAGGAGCCTCCTTTGACACCAAGAGCTGTATCAAAAATCGCTACTTTTGACATGGGTGTTAAAAAGTTTTTTTACTTTTAATACGGTTATTAGTAACACTACATGCTAGATGTTATTTACATGTGGACTGTTACAGCAGTGGTTTTTAAACTTTTCCGTTATACGGTACCTTTTTTCTGATTTGAATAAATTTACGGTCCCTTTCTTTATTAATTATCAGTTGCGCAGTGCTACAAATAATACCATACGTACTTAAGGAAATTGTTTTTTAGTAATATTTTTGCAAAACCCGTTAAAGCGACAGATCTGACGTTTCCTGTTTTCGACGACTACCAGGCGTTCACAGATAACCAGTAGGAGGATTTTGAATTTTGATACGATACAACGATACAAAACAAATAATTTTCAACGACGCGACGCGACGTGTGAAATTGATAACTATCTGAAATCCGTATTGTTTTTGAACTTCCGATATCAATGAGTCGTATCACATCGTAAGTCTAGGATCCTATAGCTTGTTGGTAGACCTTTCTGTGAAGAAGATTGAGAAAAAATTGCAGAGTGGTTTGTAAAACCAGAAATAGGTAAAGGAAAACAGGCTACAATACAGCATAGAAAAAAGTCACAGCGCAAATTTATAAGTATGAAGAGTTAGCATGAGTATCAGTTCTACAATGACAGAAACAGGCCCATAAACAATAGCAAGTCAGTCAAGTACTTGGGGCTGCCCTGGTCATTAGCAAAGAATTGTTATTTACGAAACATTAGAGAGAGCTAACGTAGAACACACAACCAAATGAGTATAGAGCAACCCATAACCCAGCTAACAAGATCACGTCACAAGGATGTCTTTGTTAGATCAGCGAATTCGTCGGTTTTACGTCGATTTTGGAGTAATGGTTACATCAACAAGACGAGAATATGACAGATCCCTACGACGTCACCTTTTAGATGGAATTATGACGTCAGTATCATTACGAATTATTCACATAACTAAATGTTTTGGAAGCGCTTGAAATTTACAAAAATAAACACAAAGTACCTTTAATGAATGAGCAGATTGACCTTATAAGATCGCCATTACTACGAGTTTTGGATGAAGACTGAATATCATAGGTTGATAGAATTTAGTTTAAGTTAGCTGGTTACCATAACAACATTTTTATTCATGCCTCTGAAAACGATACGTACAGTGTGTCCCAATTTCGATGCTCACTATTGGGATCTCGGAAATTGTAAGAGATACGAAGTTGGTTAAATTAGAAAAGTTTTGGCTATTTTGGAGATCAGTTTACTTATGCTTTTGATTTTTTAAAAAAGTTCACAGCTTACTAGATATTTGCTGAAAACGAAATTATCTTATTTTTTTTTAAATAAAAAGCATTTTCCACTTAGTGTGCCATGGCTTTAAACATATGAAAATCATTGGTTTTTGTCAGATAAATTACATTTGTTATGTAACAATTGCTAAAACAAAACAAAAGACGCTTTTAAGGTAACTTACTGAGCATTCACGGATAGCATCAACTAAGCATCTAATGCCCCATAAAAGCGTATTTATTTTGTTTTAACAATTTTTGCATAACAAATGAATTTGTT
>VTPC01003897.1:7617-25715 GCA_011009095.1 Ignelater luminosus
TGAACTGCTTGACCATCCGCCTTACTCACCAGATCTAGCCCCAAGCGACTTCTTGTTGTTCCCTCATCTAAAAATTGCGCTCGGAGGACAAAGGTTTTCGTCAAATGAAGAGGCAATCACCTTCGTGAACAATTATTTTGCAGAGAAAAATGCCGAGTACTATTTGGACGGGTTACAGAGATGGGAGCATCGCTGGGAGAAGTGTGTAGAGTTACAAGGAGACTATGTTGAAAAATAAAAAAACATTTTCAGAAAAAATGTTTTATATCTTTGTTAGGTCGGAAACTTTTCAGACAACCCTCGTAATAATAGACATAACTTTGTTGCACCTTCTTTTTTCTTCTTTTTCTGATTAGGTGAGTGGAACTAGAGCACTGTCGATTTTGCTGATTTTTTTTTATACTTCTCAAATCGAAGTGAGCTATCAGTGGAGCCATGGATCAGCCAATGGGATTCTTGGTTGGTAAAAAGCCGAAAGAATAGTGCTGACAGGTTATCTCAGAACCAATCTGGAGAGCACGGTGGTTTGGTGGTGGCTTGTAGCCGTCTTCCTTCTCAAACTAATTTCTCAAACCGCTTATCTCTCTGAACTCTAACAAATCGAACTGTTTATTTCTAAATACTATCATTTAGGTCTGTATGATAAAATACACTCAAAAAATGAAAATTGATTATTCAGGTAAGGTTTTTATAGATCGTATCACTATCTTGTAATCGAAGTCAAAATAATTTTTTGTTATAAAAGAATTTTTATAATGGTTTTGATTAAAATAGTGAAAGCCCAAATTTATTTTAAGTTCTTTTGCGAAAAAAAGCAACTATAAAATTTAATGATAGTAGGTAATTAAATTACCGATTTCCTTTTGAATCAATAAAGCTAATTAAAGGAGCAAAATGGGTCTACTAGAAATTAACAATCATTATTAACATCGTTTTGTAGATATCCCAAAATTATGGTAAATTTGCTAAGCAACTTTAATATTAATGTTATAGTTTGCGAGATAATAGCTGCTAAGGGATACATAGAATAATCCTATATACCCAAGAGGCACAACACGAAAGTGTCTATATACATAATCAAACAAAATCGAATCTTAAATGATTTAATTTTATCCACCTTGTACCGCTCAAACTTCCTTATGCTTTAGATACATGAAACGTTGAGTTATTTTCGTATTCTACCAGCCACGAATACATGATATTCAAACATTAATTATCAACTCGTCATTATCTTGTGTATACCCTACCATCCGCGTTAAATCTTCTACCCACTTGTAAAGTTGTCTGATATTTATTATAAAACAAATCAATATCACGTAAATACCTTAAAGACTGTCTGCAAACAAATATCTAGCATAATCTCTTTTGGTGCGTTCTCCTTTTGTTTTAATAAGAAACTTTAGTTCGCGAGAGCATGTTACAATAAACTTGCAACAATGTATAACTAATGCCCTTTTCGTATTCATACTGGAATAAACTTGACTATATTAACAAGACGTGTTTAATATTGCACGTTAAATGTTAAACCTCAATTATACAAAATTGCTTTGAATATTAGGCATTAAACTTTGAAATATACAAATGTGTACATAGGGGAAGTTTATTTGCTGCTTAATCAGTACTATCTCTGATATTTTAGAAGCAGTTTATTAAAGTTGTAGCTACTTCAAGTGTGTACGTTGAAGTATACCAGGCTTGTTCAGAAACAAGACCGATTGAGAGAAGATTTAACCATTTTTACACAGGTCTTTGAAAGGCTGTAACATTTCTTTAAAACGTATGTAAACAAAAGCAACCACAGTCTCTCAATAATAGATCTTCTATCTCCATTAGAAAATATTGCTTTCGATCTCTTGCAATAATAAGTTTCTTTCTTTCTTTCTTCATGACTTATAAACTTCTTTCATTCTATCTTTTTCCAGATTGTGCGTAAATTTTTATATCTCTTGATTTCTAGGAGACTTTTTGATAGACCTTTTAGAATCTAAAGTCAGTTTTGTTTTTCCAGATCATTTTAAGTTTGGTTAGGATTATTTCACTTATTTTCCACAAGAAGGTATGTGTCTAAAATGTATCAGATTTTAAAAAAGTAAATTTTTATCTAAACTTCTTGTTCCCAAGTAGTTGTTTCATCACCGTCAGGGTACCCGATTCCGATCAAACTCTACGTACTGATAGGTCAGACATCTTTCCAAAAATTTCATGTCACTTACAACTAAGTATATAATTGTCGACCCCTAGGATTTCGTAGAAGTGTTGTAATCAATTCACCAACCGCTAGCAACTCCTTGTTTGGTGTCCGGGTCAACTGCAACATTTTGCCGCTCTCATACCGAACATCATAAGTTCAATCATAAAGAAAAAAAGCAGCGGAAGCTTTAGCATCTGGTAAAAATTATCTCGTCCTAAGCTCCTTCCTTACTCTTATATTCAATTGTTGTCTACTGTGCTGATTCTTCTCTTGGGTTTGGAAGAACACAACAGTTGTTTGCGAGATGATTTTGACAGACATTGGGAATTTCTAGGCAACCATATCTTTTTCCTGAACACCAGGCCAGATTCCGTCTGGGTAGATCTACTAAAGTTCTGAGATAAGAGGTTTTTCTACAAGATTCGTGTTGCCGAGATACCTACCCTCTTTGGTCGTCTAATTAGCTCCTATCTATCTGCAAATGTATCGGGTTTTGTCCAGGGTTGCTCTGTAAACTTTATTTTTTTATTTATGTTTTATTGCTACGACATCTCCCGATGTATACTTGTCCCAATTTGCTTGATGGATAACGTCTTGTTTTGCCAATCCATAAAAAACAACGCGATTCTATTCCGTCACAACAGCTAGACTGAAACTATAGGACTCACGTCCTGAAATCTTAACGGCTTACCTTCCAAGTTCAGTGGTGACATTACAGGCTGTCATCGATGGACACTGTTACACTCCTACAAAACCTTCATCAGACCAGTGATCGATCCGATTCACAATCTTTGCAATCGCATCCCATATACTATCGCAGACTTTGGCAAAATGAAAGGGACATCTGCAGGAAGATTCTCGTCCTGGAACAAGTGTATGACGAAAATTCAAAAAGACACACAAGCACTCGCTTTCCTACCTCATGGAACGTGCCAATAACCTTATCCCCGAGTTAGTAAATATCCTACTTGATGCCTTTCTCACCTACAGATAACACACCTCTTCCACGCCCAGGAAAATTACCAACTGATGTAGCCAGTATTCCTGAGCCGAGGGTTATCTCTAAGGTTTTACCATGCTTTTCCTTAGTGGCAGAAGCAGATGCTGGACTAATAGTTTTGCGCGAACCTTGCAACAAAACGCCCCAATACTACCAGCGTCTTCTCCATTTCAGCAACAATGAACTGCCGCCGTTTGAATCGCGCTCGTGCTACCACCACTCTACTACAGCAGCACACTCAGGGCAATTTTATCGTTGCAGTCAAAGAGTCGCTCTCTTAAAACGGTTTCAACATTTATCTGCTTGCTAGCAAGAAGTTGTTTGTACCTTAATCAAGCTGTGCGTTAGCCGGTCTTTAGTGGTTGTATTCAGACCTCTCAACTATAACAATTCCAAAACATTTATTGAAGATTATGACGAGGCGTTGGAAAATCGCAACAATACCACATTATAGTTCAATTCAAAAGGAACGCAATCAGGTGGTGGCAACAACAGGTATTTTTGATAACTAGTTTGAAAAAATTAAAACCGCCTTTACTCTACAATGCAATAACTTTGTACCACATGTTGCGTGCAACTGCGAGCATCCTTATGGGAGTAAAAACGAACAAGAAACGAGTCGTGAGCAGAATTCGTGGAAAAAGAACATTTGCTAGCTAGATATGTTGCCTTAACCATCGAAGAAGCAAAGCTGATTACCTTGTGCAATACTATGATGCGGGAGGACATCGCGGCGTACTGTGATTTTGTCATGTCATTTACAATAAAAGCTCTCATCGGCATGATCTTAAAAGTCGAAGATTGAACAAGAACAGAGCCCGTAAACAGGAAGAAACAAAAGCGACAATTGGAAACGAAGAAGAATACTACGTAATCGTTCCTGGCCAGCCGCTTCAACAGAGCAGTGATAAAGTCCTGGAACATCTTTTACCTCGTGGGGAAACTGTAACGGTTGGTTACTCGTCGTCATAAAATTATTTAAATTTTTTAAAATTCAAGATTTCATTATTCTAAGTTGGTACGAGAAGGCATAAAGTAATGCGGATGCATACTCTCGACTTTTGACTAAATTTCTATAACTTATTGTTGAATTCAAAATTTGATTTGTTCATTGATTAAATTGAATTAGGAATTCTATATTTTTAAGTTCTTCTTATTTAAAATTATCGTTTGTAGGAAATGCAAATTTTATTGTCTTTGGGGGAATCCCCCAATGAAATATCCTTGAACAGTTTAATTTTAACATTTTTTTGAATATTTGTTATTCTCCCGTATAAAAATCTTAGTTGTGGTTGATAATTCTTTAGAGATTCTAATTTAATTTAAAAAAGCAAAATATTAATTAATTAAAAATATTAATCTTTTCTCTTCAGTTTGATTTTGTATAATTTTAGTCGGTTCACATTTGAAATTTGGCGGAAGGACGAAGATTCGTTATAGCCGTGGTCCTTCCGTTTTGATCTGAGACAAAGGACTGTGAAAGTTGTTGCACAACCAACAGGATGGTTGTGATATTTGCAGTTAGAGTTTTGCAATCAAAAATTTAACGCTCAAATCCCACCCGTCTTCGTCAGACTCATCAACAGTTACCTCTCACATGGTCAGCACAGAGTGGGTGTCAAAGGCGTCTACTCCAATCCATTCACTCCCAGAGCCGGTGTTCCACAAGGCTCGATTCTCGCCCCTATCCTTTTTATCCTGTATTGCTACGATATCCCCAAACCCGAGCCCCAACCGGCCATCAACACTCAATTCTCGACCGTCCAAATCATCCAGTACGCCGACGACACCGCCCTCTGTGCTAGTGGCCGCAACGCCAGGACCGCGAGCCGCCACCTTGCTCGAGCTCTTGCTCGGCTGGAGGATTGGTTCCGACTCTGGCGTCTCAAACCCAACCCCAACAAATCGCAGGCTATCCTCTTTCGGCACCCCTACCAAACCCGAAGTTCCCATTTTCGGGAAACAGATGTCTGGGGCTCCCGCCTTCGTCTTTCCCCTTCCGCACAATACCTGGGTTGCTCGTTCACTTACACACTCCACTGGAGTGCCGAGCTGGGCAGGTGTCTCGACGCCGTTCAGCGCCGCGCCTCCATTCTCGCCAGGCTTCGTAGCAATTTCCGGGGCTGTCACCCTAAGACCCTTATACATACGTATAAAACTTTCATCCGGTCCCTCATCGACTGTCGTCACCCCTGCTTCTGCGCCCTTAAACAACATCAACTAAATAGTCTTCGTCAGAAAGAGAGGCGGGTCTGTCGAGGGATGCTGGGTCTGGGTCGCTTTCACCCCTCCGGGGAGGTCTGCGATCGGGCTGGCGTGGCTCGAGTCCCTCCAGGGTCGATACGTTCATCGAGCCATCGACCTCAATTGAGAGGCTCAACTCGAAATTCTCGCCACGCCTGCTGGCCACCAACCTCGCTACATCAACTATAAATTCAAGTTTCCCCCGGCCATCTACCTAGGCCGCGCCACTTTCCTGACCCCAGACCTCGATGACATACTAGACAACACCCCAATTGCCCTCAGACTCCCCTAACCACCCTACATCCCCCACCCCCGAAAAAAATCACATCAACAACGATTCTGCCTCCTTGTTCCTTTGTTGCAGGTAGCAGAGGCCCCACTCTGTTCTCACTAGGGTTTTTCGTGGTTTCCCCTAGTGGTGAAGGCAAATGTCGGAACAGCTCCACACCTTCCACGGCACACTCTACACACCTAGACACCACATACTACACTAATCACATCCACACTCCACACTTCTCACCACACCATACCAACACAGTTCTGGGTGTCCTTCGGCATGCCCCCCTTACAGGCAACCTTGGTTGTCGGGAATCCTGGACGAAGCGGCGCGCGGCCTACCACGCCGTCGCCACTCATCAACATCATTGTCGTAGGCTGGCGTGCGGTTTGCTTCGTGCCTGACATCGTTCACGCCCATTTTTTCATCACCCCAGCCATAGAGAAATTAAATTTCCTAAATGGCAACCACCTGCGGTGGCATTTTTCGTTGACTCAACGCAATCAAAAATTAGATTTCTTCGGCGAGTCTGACTAAATATTGTGCTAGTTTGTTTTTTCGTGCATTGTGAATTTTTTATCTTAGCCTTTGGACCTAACCGAGATTTTTGTTTGGTTCCCTAAATGCATTTGTTATAGGGGTGGGTCCACGAATGGTTCTCGAAGTGGCTTCAAATAAAAATCCTGTTGTTTACCATTAGAAAAACCAGAATAATCTGAATTTCCTATTAATTTGAGCAAGAAATTCATCAGAGCTTATATCGTTCATAACCTCACAAATACAATGGTAGTTGGATCAACAAACAAGATGTAGAATCAGCATGAAATGTAAATCCTCATGAGGAATATGATAAAGCCAGGAAGTACATACACATCTGTGAGTTAAGTTGTGTTTTGTTTTAACGTTTATTTTGTTTTTAAAATTTGTTTATACGACAAGGTGAAACTTGTTATATTGCAATTTGGTGACAATTGTTGGTTTGTTTATTGAACTAGTGGTTATTGTTAAAATCCACTTATTTTAACAACTAAATATATTTAATATTGTGGATATTCATTTGTTTATAGACAATTTGTTGCTATCGATGATATCCATTTATTCAATGATTTAAATATATTCAATATTCTAAATATCTATTTGTTTATTGATAATTAAGTTGTTAGTATTGATCCTTATTTGTTTGTTAACCTAGTTGTTAATTAAACTAGGGTAACGTCACCTCTATTTAGCGAGGATTATTTAAAATTAAAAAGGTTTTTCACGCGTGTTGAAGAGTGGACTTCTCTTTTTATTTGTTTTTGTGTTGTTTGTGTTTTTGCTATTAACATTTTGATTAAATAAAACTGTATATCATTTTTTTGTGTCTTATATTTTATTGATAAACATCACGTCTGCTTGGGTTTTGAGACTTTGTCCCACTTAAAACAAAGTCTCTGGCGCTCAACATTGTATAATGGTATCGGATGGTATTTATCGGTTTTAGATATTCAAATTAGAATCATTTGGGCTGACCTGTGGTTTATCTGACACCCACAGCCCATAATGAGATGAGTCATCATTAGCCGGATTGTTTCTAATAAGCATTAAGTGATTTGGTGAGTAACCTTTAAATTAGAAATATTTTTTTAAGACTGTTACAAAATCTAATTTGTCATCCCTTTGGATTACAAGAATTCTATAGCCCTGTCAGCTGATTTGGCTCAACGGTAAGGTAGCGCTTAGAACTATCCGTTTTGTAAATGTATTTTGAGATTGTTACACAAAAAGGAAGACGATTAATTTACTTTGATTCGCAAAAATATCTTGTACTCGTTTTAGAGGTAAGCTTAATGAAAGGTGTTTGAAAGGTAAGTTTGTAAAGCCACCTAGATATTGAAAACCAACGAGCAGAGTGTCATCGGGGCACAAAGGGTACCAGAGGTTTTCAATAGACAAAGTTCGGGTATTTAATTGAGATGTGGAAGTTTGAGAGTAGGTAGGAGGTAGAAGGATCGGATCTGGCGTTTAATATTTTAAGATTCTATGTAAAATAAAAGAACATCTACATACATTAATTAAATTTATCAGTCAACAAAATATAATTTCAACCAATAACAATACTAATATTAGTAAATTTTAAAATCTAAACAAATTAAAACCTGATAATGAACAGGCAAAACAACAGAAGAATCAAGTGTTAATACAATTAAACAAAATCCCTGTGTGAAATTCATTAATTCTAATATTCAGCAAATCCACATGGACGGTCTGTACATGACACTATAAAATGTAAAATATAATTAGGTATACGCAATTCAGTGATGCTGATTAAGCAATATTAATATTTGCTTTTAATGATAGGAACCTTTGATAATGTTTATATATGTAAATGATAAAACTGAGAGCTAATTTTGCAAACTACATTATGCTAGTAGGACGAAATCTATGACAAACGTATATACCACCACTAACAAGTACTTCTAATTGGTTGACTTAATTCATGTGAACAATAAACAAGGTTGTTGAGTTAAAACGTAATTACTAACTATTTGCTTGTTGCTTGCATCAAAAGTGTAATGAGATTGAATCTGTCATGATTTAACAAACGAATAGTGTTAGATAAATTAATTAAAATGACAAATTTGATTAGTATAAAAAGTCGAAACAAAAGCGCAGTTAAACAGTCGCGTTTCATTATTTTTTAAATAATGTGATATTGCATAGAGGGAAAAAGATCATTGAATTCCTACTTTTGATACACTGTTTTACTAATCTTCGTTACTTACTTATCTTTTTATGGCCTTTCAAAATTCATCTACTACACATAACATCAAATATTAAGCCTATGAGCAATATCTGATTTATCGCGGTGTTCCAAAATCTCAAATTAAAGCTTGCAGTTTATGACCCTTTCTGTATGGTCAGTAATACAACATGAACCCTTTTGTGCACTTCCAGGCTTTTGTAAGACCTTTGTAGGGCTTTAAGATCTTATGACGACGTATAAATAGCAAAAATCTTGAAAAATATTTGCCCTGATAAGAAATTGGATTATAGCAATTAAACAACTAGAACTGTTAAAGAAAAATAAATAGTTTCTGAAAACCTTCCTTAATAATATTTTCATGCTCAAAAATAAAATTAAGAATTATTTTATTTAACGATCTGAGAGAAAAGTACGAAGTGTGCAAATCTCTGCGTTTTTAAGTATTTAATTTTCACAGCCAAATGGGTAAAACGAGCGTTAATTAATATGAAACGTCGTGTATAAGTGTTTGGAATAAAAATTACCTACCTGCAAATTCGGTTCAGCATTTCCTCAACGAATGATTTTATTAATAAAGGGATTTTAATGCTTAGTAAACATATCGATTTTATATTATTTTCTAATTGACCTTTAATTAAGACATCATTTTTTGTTGCCTTGTATTCTCATTTAAATATTCTTTAATTAAATGTTTATTAAAATCATGGCGTTAATTCACTCTATCGTAAATTAATTATAAGATCAATATTGTTGTTTACATAAACAACGCTTGTTTTTAGTTGATTTTATTTACTTCAATGCGTCACAAAAATAATAAAAAACACATTGAAATATTTTTATGTAAAACTTCATAATCTGCGTGTTAAAAATGTTTTTAATATTAAAATGTTGTTTGAAGAGAGATTTTGACCAAGCTTTCAAGTAATTTGAACATAACTTCAGTAGTTGTGATTCACTGATTATGCGTAATTTTGTCATTTTGGATTTAGCAGATGACAATTTTTATCAAATATCTCACAGGATTCTTTTTACTCTCAATATTGCTAAAGACGTTACTACTTCAGTTTCTAATTATTGTACCCTTGTTGAAGTTTTACTAAATCTTCACAGAAAAATTTCGGCAATTAAAACTGTTACTTCCATTTCCACAAAATACTGTACAATCCAATGTATTTTGAACACTGAGTCTTATGTTAGACATACTCTAAAACCAGATGACGTAATTCCTTTGTTAAGGTGACCTAATCGTCAAGCTTCAACAAAGCTGAGTAAATAATAATATTAATTCTGTGTTACAGTAATTTACTTTGGCTTTAGATTTAAACATTTAACTCATTTTGGTTTTTAGTCTGTGAATCAAATTCCTTTCATCTGAAAGCGATAGAGCAAAGTACAAATTTCTTTAGAGCACTGCCTCTATATTTATTTTAAGTTCTGCCGCGGCAGTAGCGTGACTTTGAACACATCTTTCCTTAAACAGTCAAGATCGGTCAGATCTTAGTTATTTTAGTTTTTGAATACTACTACTATACGTCTTTTTAATTATGATGAAAGTAAATCTGAAACTTGGAAGCTAAATGCAGAAAACAATCTATTCGCAAGGACATAGAAAGTAATGTTTGGCCTAGTTCAGTCTTCCATCGTAGCCGTCAACATCAGACGTTAAAGCAGCTATGTTGAATGTCTAGGTCAACCCTTCTCAAAGTTTTCTTTCTTCTTTTTTTCCCTAAGTCTATAATACTTTTTCTGTCTCTCAATTTTCTGATCCTATACTATCGGGATCAAAAGACTAAGACATGCTGATCGTATAAACATTTCTGATTGCTGCATATTAGGAGTGACTACTGGGCCAGTCTGTGTATTAGGTATTAGGTGTTTGAGATTTCTTGATTAAATGCAACAGAAATTCCAACATTTTAACGGTGAATTTTTTGTTACTATGGGCAGTGGCTCAGCTCACCTACTATAGGTCCACTAAGCTCAGTAAAGTGTCTTAGGCGTAGATAAGAAGGTTATACACACAATAAAACACAAGCGAATTTATTAAATTGTATATTGGAACGACAACCAAATAAAAACTTACAAGAAAAATTGAGTGCCAGTGCCTTTTCTCTAAAAAACACAAAAGATCAATAAGAGAATGGTGGATGTCCCCAAGAATCTGGTCTCAACAAGTTGTGTAATTTCTGGTGGAGATTTCAACGTAAAAATGTAGCGAAGTCTTGAATGAATACTCAAGTAATGAAACTTTCAAAAATACTGAACACGGAAGAGACAACAATCAGCATTTAAGGAAGCAACACAAAAAAAACTAAGTATAGGGTTTTGTACTAAAGGACCGGAATCTAAACACACTTTCGGCCCGAACTGTCTGCTGGTAGCGCATGGTCTGCCTTCTCAAGTCAATTCTCCTCTCCAAACTCAAAAAGGTCGCACTACCCATCCGCTATTTCAAATCTGTTTCTAGGAAAATTTAAGATCTTGAATTTAAAGAACAAGAAATTCCTATCAATGGCACCCAATTCAAATCAATTACTAACCAAGGATTGTAAGATCAAATATTCATGGGGAGCAATTTAGTGCTGTTTGAATTTCAAAACCTCTCAAAGAGGTAACTTAACGTTGAAAATAATTATACTCTATGTTCCGCTAGCTATATTAATAAAGTTCAATCTGTTCACGAAAGATTTAATAGAAAAGCTACGTCGAAGATGTCAAGATGGTAGAGCCGACAACCCTTCCCAACTGAACATCACCAATTATACCGTCCTCGTCTCGACTAAGTTTTTCACCACTGTTGCTTTATTGCTACCTACCTATCTTACTTCGACTATGCCGTTCCAATTACATCAAATATGTACATTTACTTTTCCTCTCTTCATTCTAGAAGAAGAAGGTAGACATCCGTCTTAGTGGGATGACACGTTCATTGCAAAAACGTTTCAGTTTTCTCTCTAAAAAGAGGTTTGATTGTGTGAATGCGCTATGCTATGCAAGACGTGGAGAGACTTCACAAGTGGCTCTGAAAACTTGTACTTATCATCCACAGTAATCTAGAAGCTCGAAGAAAGAGAATTCTTGGTTCAAGGAATCTCAAGACCAAAGAATAGAGACCGTCAAGTGAGAATAGCAGAGACTCTCAGTCATGCTGTTTACACTTTGCCCAAATTTCAAACCTTAACAGTGCTGCCGCTTTTGAAAAGTCTACTGGGGTATTGTGAAATATTTGAGGTTAGAGCAATTTCTTTTTTGGGTATTTGTAACACCTTTATGTAACAACAAAACTTAGAAAGACAATTTAGTTCAATAAAGAACTCGAAGATTTCTTGTCATGATCAAGATTCTGTGGTATGCCGTGACTCGATACCAAAGGCTGACTCTCTTCGATTTATATAAAAATTACCCAAGTTTAGAATTTCCAGACTAAATGTTTTGCTTGCCATCTCTTCAAAAAAGACTCGACCTCCATTAACCTACTCCGTATTTGAGTTAGTCTGCTAGCTGGATTTTGCTTCTTCAAATCTGTTTTTGATCGTAACAAAGTACTTTTGGGCATTGCAATTCTTTCATTAATTGGTCAACTTTTTTATTACGAGTTAACTGTGCAACAGGGATTAACAGTATGCAATACGCTGGACCGTAATGAATTAAGGTTTAGTTGTTTTATTGCACAGTTCATCACTGTTGTGATTGCAAAACATTTTTGCGCCACCGACCTACACAAGGTCATGTAATTTGATCGATTCATTAAATTTGTTAAGATAAAAACATGCATGTTAACAAGAGTTTGATACGTTTTAGGGGTAATTTACGTTTGATCATAATAGCTGATTAACTAAAGGGGTAGCGAAACCTCTAATTACATCCCGCTTTTGTTCATAATTGATTTGTAATTGGCTGATGTTTCCGACACGTAATATTATTTGCTAGTATGAAACAGGTTTTCAAACTCGAACACCCAGAGTTTGATAACAAAATTGTAATATAACAGTTGTAATCTCGTGGTTCTGAATATTATGTGAGTTTTTTAATTCAAATATTTGTATTAGCTATAAGAAAAGTTTTATATAAGATAAAACAAACCGATTAATAAAAAGTTTCTTCTTGACTTTTACCTTCTTTTTATTAGATTGCAGCTCTAGTATAAAAGTTATATCTTCAATAAACTTCAATTTTAAGTTAATAAGGTACTTAACCGGAAATGAAACTTGTTACCTTTTGAAAAGAAAAAACGACTTCTTAGCCATGGAAAAGTTTCAGAAAGATATTACAAACAAGAAAAATTACATTTTAAGAACAAGACGGAAACAATGGATATCTAAAAAGCTTTTTAAATAAAATTACGGATCTTCAATTAACGTGTAAATCTGGCAGTTCAATATTCAAACGAGAGACCATGCAGTTCCCCCCTAATCCCATTACAATTTCTACGCATGAATACTCTGGTTTTAAAATGAAGTTAATGGCCGAACACTTGACAAGGTTTTTTTGAAAAGTGGAAAACAAAATTGTAGGTTAAATGCTCTCGTTCGGTTTTATTGATATAAAAAAGAATGGTATTATGAATATCCACATTTTAAATTTTAAAAAGTTTATGAATAAAATAATAAATCACTGCAACCGACGAAAAAAAGAGGGATTTAAAATAAACAAGCTACATTAAGTCAGTTGTATCACATAAATATTCTGTAACAGTCTCTCAAGGTACTTCTACATCCATTTATTGTCACCCCCTGAGCTTATCTGAGAGAATTTAGCACTCGATAAGGGTTTTACTCGTTGAATTAAACATTTTCGTGAATCCCTATCTTATTTTTTACTGAAAATGCCTTAGTAGGTAAATAATCTTTTTAAATTTGTAATTTCTTCCTTAATTACTTTTTAATTGCGAAATGGAAATTTTTAATTTTGGAGATAATTTTTTTTAGATGAAAGTTGTTTTGCAATTTGTACAATAAGATAAAAGTCAAAGAGCTATAAGTAAAGTAAATGTTGTAGACTTAATTTGTTTTAATAGTCATTTGCTTCATAATTTCAAACACGACCTGAAAGATACAGGAGACTAAAGAACACCCCTTCATAGCAAATTATGATAAATAGATTGTAAGAAACTGTGTTGCAGACAGAATCTCAAGAAGAAAAATTGAAAATAAATACTCTGTAGAAGTTCTGGTTTACTGATACTAGATTTTATCTAAATTTATAATAGTGTCACGTTAATAACGAGTGTCTCTTGTTAATAAATGCGCTGTTCTTCATTCTATCTTAGTGTCGTTCTTAAATGGAATTTTATTTCGTGTTACAGATAAGACAACTGATACTACAATGTGAGAGTGATACAGGTAGGTCCCGATTCACTCTGCACCTTAGTGATCATCGTGGAACGAGATATTTATGCTTGGAGTAAGCTGAGAATTGTAAAGTAAAACATTTCTTCGCAACGTAAGAGTTCTTGGGAGACGTAGATTGTAGCTTCCTGCAACGTGAACATGTCAAAATTTTAAAAATAAGCCAGCTTATTTCCTTTTTAGCATTAAATTCAATTGATGTGTTACCGCATCTGGCGTCTTTTACTTTTTCTAGATTCTACTGATTTTAGGATTTTAGCAAAATTTTAATTTGGACAAGCAAATGAAAGACGGGCAAGACTTTTGTTCGAATTTCGCCGTTTTAATTTTTGCACGACATTTATAGGGAACTTAAGTAGGATTTCTAGCGTTAGTCCTCTTTTTTTAAAGTTAACACATTAAACCTCAAACAAGAATCTCTGATGCCCGACAATTTTGAAAGATTATTGACAGTAAAAAAGTGAATAAAAGAAACAAAAGTGAATGCCATCAAACGCTTATTAACGTTTTCATTTGTCTTTTATGTTTTATTTTGTAATCTTGAAAATAACTGATAATATAAAGATTTTATTCATTACAGTGATATATATATATATATATATATCTGTAGTACACGTACATAAAGCGTTTTGGCTTAGAGACGTCTTCTAGTTTATTTTACATTAAAGATATACATAAACAGGAGTCATAGTTACTCCTGAGTATAGTTAGAGTTACTAAATCTAGAGCGTATTGTTTTAGAGATTAAAATTCTTTAAGAACACTTGTTTGTATATAGGATAAAGGAAATTTTATATAGCAAATTTGTATTCTTCCAAAATGGGTTAGGTGATAATTCTAAATGGAGTAATGGTTTGCAAGCTAGTTCACAATTTGGTGGACATACGTAAATCAACAGGTCGAAATAAAATAAAAATTAATTTATTAAATTATTAAGACATTACAATAAGAAGTTAGGCATCCTGTATTATCTTGGAAGGAGTAGTTAAATAGAAGAATAAGTAGTTATCGAGTCGAATGACTCATTTGGTGGCAAGTACCAAGACAAAGTGCCCAACTAACATTGATTAGCATGTAGAAGTAGCTAACAAACCGAATACCTAATAATTTACTAATAAAAAAAACAAACACTTGCTTAAACTGGGGGGACGCTGACTGATGTGTGGATGACTGTTGAAAGGGGGCCAAAAGGAGAAAATGCTGCAAATAATTATGGGTTTCACGTGAGTTGAGCAAGGGAAAGAAGAAACATCATATTAGATGGAACACGCCTTCATGGCTTCTCCACCAAACTGATCTGATGTGTTTATTATGCATGTATGTATCGCTGACTAAATATAAGAAAAAGTAGTCCTAGGCATTGGACTGGTAGGCAACTTGCAAAGATCTAGGACTTTCTCAACAGACGGTTACCTTGCAAACTTTTCTTAGAATTAAAAGTTCAAAACCTTTTTGGACTTCATCCGCCATACGTACGTTTGGCTCTATATTTCAACCGCCCGCCATCTTGTTCTTGTGGCAGGGGCTAATTGACCTACGCCGTCACTGAGTAGAAGGCCAGCTTTGTAACAAGTGAGAACAAAACACAGCCTGGTGTTGTGTGGAGCCCGATTTGTAGGAAAGACATTACTTCTCAATTCTAACGCCTAAATAAAATCGAATCCAGACCAAAATTTAGAAAAGGTCTATTTGTTCCCAAACATTAACTTTTTTGGTCGTCAATAGCACAGCCGTTTAAAAAGAATAGAAGTTAAAATTTCAAAATCGGGCGTACTCGGTAAAGCATTAGCAGTAACATGAACATAGCAATTGGGGGCCGTGGTGGGCAAGTGTTGGTATTCTTTAACGCACTTCCTCATTTAACTATATTTCTGCGCATCCAACGTTGGTCGAAGAAATGACTGCATCTGTTCAGAAGATCCTGAGTTTCCTCGTCTGTATAACCGAATACGTTCAGGTCATCCAAATAAGCGAAAGCGGAAATTTTGCTTCTGTCATCTCCTATTTCAAAACCTGGCTCTAAATTACCAAAAGAGTCCAAGCACAAGGAAAATGGCATTTTCTTGCTTTAATTTTTTTCCATATGTAAGAGTATTTTGGCTGTCTTTGGAAACAACAGTAAAACACGGTATGAATGAAGTATATAGATAGTAAGAAGCGAAAATATCCTAAAGCGTTACAGACCCTGTTTGGTAAAAAAGTGCAGAAGATTGATGATTGTTATTAGCACACTACCGAACGGTGTTATTTGCAACGCAACAGTCGAGGTTCGTAAAACCAGATTGGAGGTAATTAAGGGAGACGCTTGATAAAAGTTCGACTAATATTGTATGGAAGATGGACATAATAGTGATGGGCTTCTACTTCACATTTATGGTAACGCCTCTCTTAGAAATCAGAACGGTCCTAAAGTCTTTGAGAAGTGTGAGTCAATCACCGAGCAAGCATTATATAAAAGTAATAAATGCGACCGACGCGATGGGAGAAAGGGAAGTTTTCTCAATAAATCAATGTTACATAGTACATCTGTAGAGGCTCAAGAATTTAGATTTAATCGAGGATGTTGCTTACTGAAGTTTTTCTATAGCCACAAGAAGGAACGCATTAAATCCCCCCATAAGTAATAGTGACTCGATCAAAATGTTTGTATTTGACCAAACGCATTTCACTTAATAATACGAGTTTGGCCTTTTGATCACAAACCGTGTCATTCTCCGGTCTATTAAATTTTAATTTGTAACGGGAAGATGCTTAAAAGTATGCACAAGTCCCGTCCAGACCAATGGTAGATGTTAAATCCCGTAGCTCATGCCGCAGATGGGGTGGATTCTCAAATGAACTTACCTAGCCGCACAAAGAGAAGCTCACCGATTTCCAAAACTCTTATTAAACTAATAGATGTTTACAAAAAAGGGCGCCAGCAGTCGTAGATCGAAGGGTTCTGATGGTCGGTCAGTAATTTCTTCACAGGAGAACAGAGTTGATAAACAAATAATGAGAAAATAACAATAAAAACAAGCTATTACAATAAACACAAAAAAAAAGATTTTGTTACGTTAAAATTTCAAAATATGAAACAAAAGGCCAAAATCTAAATATTAAACCAGTTAAAACTAGATAAACTTGACAATGAATTCTGAAATAGCAAATAGTACTGCCTATCCTCTCTGCGTCTCCTGTTGCGCAATGTGTACTTACTGGAGTGGGGTTGGAAAGTCAGGTACACGACCTAACAGGTTAAAAATGCAGAGAATCTTATGGGACAATGGAAAATTCCACTTCGTAGATTTACCAGCTTAAACCTGACTCAATCGAGAGTCTGTGACTCTCATTTTTGCGACTAAGATTCCAGGAGTTTTATAATGGAAAATAGCAATAGGCACGTCTACCGGAGCCCAGAAGTCGAGACCACAAAGTTATCAATTCTTTAGAGTAACATTGTAACAAACATTCGTTTATAGAATGAAATAATTTAAATATTACGCGTCAGGAAAACAAATACCTGAACGAAATTGAAAGACAGGGGCGGATTACAAATTCTACAATAAATTTACATCATGTTCATGATAAATCTACTCTAGAAGCAAAAAGCAATGTGGTCACGCTAAATTATTATATTCAAAATGCTATTTAGTACCTTTTTGGTACTTTCCTGATCCTGATACTTTTTTACTGCCAAGTCCTACTTAATACTACTAAGTTCTACCTACTACAGCAAAGTTTTGCTTACTACTGTCAAGAAGTCTTTCCAACTTTATTAAGTACTGTGATACTTGGCTTTATCTAATTCAAAGGTCTTGCACCCGTGACAGTAGTCGTACATAACCTTGGCAAAACCTAAATCAGTGCTTGGCAGGACTTGATACTATTTAACAGAACCTAATAGTAATTAACAAATCTTGGTAGTACTGGCGAATGTATTAAGTTTAAAGACGCCTTTTTCTTGTAACATGCTATTTGTATCTAATGAAGTACTACTAGGTTAAATTAAGTTGTCGCGAGGTAGCTGCAGCATTACATTTTTCAACTGTCACTAAGGTCTGCATAAAACATCAAGTTTTATTGGTGTCTACCTTAGTTTATTCAGTTACGTTGCTTAAGCACTATCCTGTTTTCAGATACTAGTTTGCTTACAATGTGATGCACAGATTGTTTTTCAAGAAATTTTAAATTTCATTTCGCTTTTCTAAGACAGTGTAGTAACAAAAACGTTCTTATGTCCGAAGAATGTTACTATTGCTATTGATTAAAAACCACGACAGTAGAGCTAAGATTTTCATCAATGCAAGAAT
>VTPC01003898.1:0-15311 GCA_011009095.1 Ignelater luminosus
CTCGCAGATCAAAAAATCTGATATGTTATTGGAAACTGTTAAAACTGTTATCGATGGTGCAAGACGTGGGTAAACAAAACCTAAAGTTAGCAGTCGGTTTTATTTCAAAATTGGTATGACAAAGAGGAAAAACCCTCGAAGAACTGCTTGCTCGTCTTTATATTTAATTTGTTTTTCAGGTTATCATTTCTAGACTTACTAAAAGGCTTTAATGATTCGATTACTAATTAAAGCGAAATGCACCGAAACAATATGTTGTGTTCCATCAATCTTACCATTAACTACCTTTCTTCACGAAGTATCTTCATGATTTTCCTTAGCGATGTAAGTAAAGCTACAATTTCAACAAATTTATTTAATTACCTCTTAGTGATTTATTTCGTCTTCAACTTTTTTCTTCCGAATAGCACCGCTCCAATTGCAAAATCTGTCTATAATAATCTAGAACAGTTCAGCAATATCGTTGGTTTATTGACATTATTTCTTGCTCTCATTTTGTTTAGCTACTCAGAATGTTCAAATGAAATTAGCAGGTTCCCACATTAAACTCAATCTTATTGAGGTAAAGATGACACCAAGCTTATTTCTCAGCATAAAGATTCCATTAACGTTAGGTAGATTGATTGTAGGCAATTCTCTACTTAAATTTAATAGACCTTTACAATCTTGAATATTCTCTGGTATATTTGATCATGACTTAAATGAGGCATGTGACTACTAAGAGAAATAACCAAAAAATGGAAGGAAATTAGATATACAAGTATCAAAGACGACTATCAAGTGTTCGAAAAGGTCTATAGAAGAAATGAACTGGATGAAACAAATTTTTCTCATCATTGATATAATCAAGTTGCTTAAATGGTTAAGGTCTTACCTAACCTCAAATTAAATTATTCGACGATTTATTTTCTTAAATTTCTGTCTAGTCTGTGAGTTAGTCGATCCACCCCCTACAACACTTTAACAATACCTTTCAAAAATCGTATATATTGTTTAAGCGTTGATAATAAAAACAAATTTATAATTTATAGAAAAACCTACGCATTCTTCCCGATATCAGATGTAAACTCCATATCTACACACATACATATAATTTTTTGAAATTTATGCAACGTACACCAACTTTATCATAAATTGCCAATAAATGTCAACTACCTACAAGGAACAGCAATTATTATCAAAAATTTCCCACAGTAATTATTATAAACATTTATATACAAATTTAAACACTTACTCTATTTGTGATTTGTTTTACGCTAACGACAAAGATTTATTTATAGAAACAAAAATAAAATTTTTAATTAAATGAGAGTTTAACAACAAGTCATAATAACGCGTATGTTTAACAACAGATTGATGCGTTTCTAATGGTCTTTCCTGAAAAAACCAAAAATGCACATCTATAGCATACATAACTTGTTGCATTTCCCACGAGCAAAATGCATCGAAATAGTAGCTAACAGTAATGTAATAGGTATTAAGTGTAACATTAAATATTGAAAGTGTAGATTGGCCACGGACCACGGGCTTCTTGAGATTAAATCGTAATTGAAAGCGTTAGTTCCGAGCAGACAGAAGTAATTGATATTTTATTAGTTCTCTCTGTCTGCAATTTGCCGCGTTGACTTCCATCATGCTTATCGCGGGGAATGTTATCTTTTCTTCAATCCAGAACATTGCTGCATATTGACCGGAATAATGGGACTCCCTTCTTTTTATACAGAAATAAGAAAAGCTTTTAATTCGTTTACCGTAGTTTAAATCTACGAATGCGAGCATGAAAACCTATTTCAATACGTGTTGCGCTTTTTTGTTTTACGAAATCAGTAGTTTAACCTAAGAATCAGCTTTATTACCAAATCCAAGTTATGCAATTATGTTTCAATTTACGTACCACATAAAGGTGTTATTTAGAAAATATAACCAGTACAACGGAACCAAAATTTGACAAATCAGCAAATACTTAGAGGCACCGCCTTCTCTCCATTCAAACATCTAGTCTAACAGAAATAAGTAAAATCAACTCCCACGGTAAATAGAACAATGTATATTTTTTAACAATTACCATTTGATTAACTGAACTAATTCGGATTCAAATCATTTCATTTGTTACATTTTCAGCTTTTGGAACAGTTTATAGAATGATGCGATAGCACACCTATGGAACTAGTCAAAAAGAAATTAGTAGGTAAAGAAAGCACATCACAAGAACTTTAATAAAAATAAGTTCCAAAGACTTCTGTTAAAAATAGCAATTGCTATAACCAACAAGAATTTATCAACTTTTGTTTATCCAACTGTGAGCATCCAAATCTACAATTCAATAGTTTTGACCAACACAAACTGTTTTACAGCAATTTCCACAAATTTTTCGAACGATTTTAAAATCTCTTCTTGTACTGAATACTTGCACAGAAAACTTCAGACACTCACAGGGAGTTTCTAGTAATCTACCACTATCAGAAACAAAATATAAAACAAATAACGGTTAATATGAAAACTAGTCGTTAGGTATGGTACCATTTGAAAGGCTTTTCAGCACTTGGTGAAAACCGAGAAGATTTAAATCGATAACACGTTTGAATTCTATCTCTCCAAGATTGAAACAGATTGATCACCAACAGAAATTGAACGTTGTTCAAATTTTCTTTGTATTTACTAGAATTAATCCAAAAGGTCTAATTGGAACCGACGGCAAACAAATTTAAGTCTTTTGGTTAAATCACATTTGAATCTGTTACTTTAGACATATGATATAGCATCTATACTTTCTCACTAGATATATGGTAAGAGATTTCTAAAATAATCATCTAGAGCAAAGTTTAACTACCATGATGTGAAACATGTAGCAAATTTGGAAAGAAATCGATAATTCAGGTCGCAAAGACATTATTGTTGAAATTAAAAAATTATTTCCTATCTTAACTTCTTTAGAACATATAATTAAGAAAATAAGTAATTTATTTTGACGAAACATCTCACTATTAATAAATTGTTTTGCTTATTTAATAGCTGTGCTATCATACTGAAGTATAAGCCAAAAAAATTGGAAACCAATCCACTAGGTTCGCGAGAATTTGGAAATTTTGACCAAAAGATTTCCTTCAGTATGCTACATCTATATATGCCGTCTTTTATCAAGAAGTTTCAGCCTCACATTGAGTTTTGGAAGCCGATACCATAGCACTGTTTCGCTTTTTTAAGTTTCTAATGAAAAGGCTAAAAAATAATGGAAACTGATTTTTCAACTAATTTTAAAACAATAAAACATTTAAGGCTCATTACAGGTTTCTATTTGCAATGAATATACAATGTTTAAAGTTGGTCGGTCGTGAAGGGTCCATCAAAATCTTTTCTTGTTTCTAGAGAGGCTTGGGCATACTTGCCCTCTGGAACCGAAAAAATACATTAGCATATTTTATAGTTCAAATGTCGAACTAATTTGGTTCAATTTCTGCTCGAATTCTGATAAATGTGCTAAGTTTGGTCACCCGTGTTCAAGACTCCTATGTTGCCAAAATCTTTTAAGGTCTGTATCTTCATCAGATTTCTCTAATTGTAAAAATTTGTTTAGTTTGTCAATTTGGTAACCTTTGGAGACTCTTAAGGAGTTATACATTGCATAGTATGCAGGTAGATAGGTCACAAGTTAATTTAAATCTTCTAGTATAGTACAAAAATTCTAGATCAATTTCAGGTGGTATTTTTTCTGCCGTTTTAAATTTTTTTCCAACTTGCTGCCATGATTCATTCTACTGTTTCGATAAAAATGTAGATGGTATTAAAACTTTAACTTGTATTTAGTATCTTAATTTCCAGTATATCATCTAGGATCGTCTATCCTTTGATTGTTTAAATTACAAACAAATGGAAATTTTCAAAATATTTTGTGAATTTCTAATCAATACATAAATACCAAAGAATTTCTATTCAGAATTAAAAAAGTACTAAAACCTAGAAAATATAAAACGCAACCCTTCGGCATTAATATAAAACCCATAAATCAATTCTGAAGTTTATACTATGTGCAATAAGAAACATCAACTACAATCAGTGAAAACAAAAGCAAAAATTTTATGTGAGAAAAATTATTTATTATCACGCACCAACAGATGTATTACTGTATTATGTGATAACCTGATAACAGAATAAGAGGTAAGTATTAGGTAGTTTGAAAACGTAGAGAGAGAGTATAATGACTTTCTGTCAGGTCATTCCAGAAGCAATGCAGGTCGTATATCACGTATGTGAGTGGGCGGCAAAGCTGGCATTTTTTACACAAAGTTCAACTTGAACACGTACTAAATTCAGCTTCTTTCTTGACACACTACATGTAATGTATTCTGCTACTGAAAAATTTATAATGGAGAATTTATTGTTTGTGTCTGAATTTTACGCATATTTAACAATTTTTCATTATATTTTAAATTCTCTGACACGGAAAAACGACGATCTTGAAAATACCATAATAACAAGCGTTTTAGGTATTTTTTATTTGATGAAGCTATTATATTACTTAACAGGGAAAAAAACTTAAAATTAGAATGCCAAATAAATATATCACATATACTTCTCTGCCAATTTGAATTGTGCCAAAGCGTTTCCTTTATCATTTAAGATAATTGTTTGAAGGCCAATTTATTTGATGTAGTTTCATCTTTAATTTTTTTAAATAAGAGAAATACGTGGAACACCGTCTGATTTATTCAGTGAAGTACAATTTTTAAAATTAAGTGTCACAAGCTATGAAAATTCAATCAACCCAATAGCAACGCATAGATGAGCTTAGTGCATACAATTCTCGGAATAATTCTGAAGAAAGAAGTATTTAAACTACCTACGTCGATATCTTTCCTAAAAAGGAATTATATCAGATTTAAAAAGAAAATTGTTTATGTTAGGAAGGCAAGTACACGGTCTCAAACTTCAAAATGGAAAGTCAAAGTAATACCAACGCACGTTATTTAATATCAATACTAGAGAATTTCAATTTTTTTCGTTGAATTGTTGAAGACTTTTTGTTCTGCACAATATTGATGATGTATCTATCTAGTAGTTAAAAGACCATAAGACATTTCCAATAGAAGATTTAACTCCGAAACGTCATTAATGTCCAAAGACCAGGCCAAGAGGTGCCGACATCCGACCTATAACAGCATTATAAGTTAATTACTGTCGTCCTGCTTATGAAAGATAATCTCGTGGCATCTGTATCAGAAATCTTTTCTTGTTAAGTAAAATCAGGAACTTATCCTAAAAAATACGAGAAAAAACGAGAAGACTAATCTGAAATATGCAAATTACTACGTGAGAATCTTGAAAAGTTCGATTCCAAGGAGGAATACCAACAGCATCTCTTGCAGTTTGAAGCTACGGATCAAAGAGGAACGATGTCCAGGAGCAAAATCAACTGTCGAAAAATTGAAGAACAATAAAGGAGAATGCAGAAGACAACCTTCTCGGTATATGAGTATGTAAATAGCTTAGAAATCAACGTCTGGTCATTAGCATGAAGAAGGTACTATATTAAAGCTTGGAAAACTCAGTCAATGTCAGTTTGTCAACTCTGTTAAATGATATGATGTATTTGCCATGTTACATGAGTAATTCTTTCAAGAAGTTAATACATACGGAAAATAATCGGCCCCAAACAGGACTTGAAACTGTGGTTGTTGGCTTTAGCAAATGAATTATCAGGCCATCCATGTCTGAGAGTGACTATCTTCTACCATATGTAGATGCGAGACATGCAATTTATAATTTGTAGGTTATTTTAGACATCTTTATGCATTAATCAATGGCGATCCTACATTTTGCAATGATTCACAACGTGATCAAGACATGCGGTCCAAACTCTCATTAACGATGTATAAAATTTTTAAGTATGCAAAACAGCTACTTTTAATGATATTTTAATATTTCTTAAATTATTGTATTTATTAACTGTCTCTAAAGTTCTAATTTTATCAAAAGTATTTCATTTGGTAAAAACTTTTCTTGGAAAGTCTGTGCAGAAAGTTTGGTCTCAGAGCAAACTTCCATTTAGAAGATAAGTCAATCTTTCTTTGTTTGTGGATTTTCCCCACATTATTGCTTTTCCCACTAGTTAGCTTTTTTAGTGTTAATAGTGACTATTAAAACTCGTAGTACCACATTCTGTTAATTTCTGCTAAACCTAATCATCTTAATTACAAACAACTTTCCTGGTTCTTACTGTCCAAAATGCCACAAGTAAAGCAACTAATAATAAATAATAGCTCTATCTTTCCAATGCAATGGTATGGTATGTTTTGTTACATTTTGTGTATATCAGCACGAGATGAAGTCAACCTCCATCGATGCCGCTACGGATATTAATAGCATAGCAAGGGATTTTGTAATTCTAAAGATTGAGCACAGCATCAAGTTAATTAAGAACACGTAGCAAAGAAATGGTTATTATACAACTTTTGAAATGTTAACATGGAATAGTATGATATGTTAATAACATTCACTACAACAAACAAAAGCAGTGTACTAAAAAATCACGTTTTGAAATTTTAGGGCCAAAATGAATGCTCGGTTCGACATTCAATGTTTTAGTGTTTTCCCTCAGCCCAAAAGACTTGACCAAAATACTCGAAATTCGTCGAGAACGGATATAACCCATCGAAAATCAAAGCTCCGTGCTTGCGATCTACAAGAGATATTTAAATCATAGTCTGCTGCTCGAATCAAATTCATGACACAGCTTTCGGTATTTGAGGGTATAATTTTACACTAACAAATTCAAAATTCCAGTGTTAAAAGACTGAAAACTTATGTCGCTATTCATTCAGAACTGCAATCATTTGAGCAGCATACTGATAGGAAGAAAACTGAAAAAAGTCATTTTTATTGCTACCGAGAAGTGACACATGAATGCATCTAGAATTGAAGATGATAGATAACGTTCGCCACGGACGCCATTGGTCTCTCAAGTTTTTTTTGGCATACTGTATTTAGTTTAGTGAATTTGACTTCTAAAAATTCATTCTTGAGAGATGCTTATAAAAATGTTTTAATAATAATATTTAACTTTTGACTTGAAGTTTCCGTGAAAACGACTTTTTTTACTTGAAGAGCTAAAAGGTATTACAGCCGTTCTTCAGAAGTTTAGGAATTGTTTGCAATAATCTGCTAACGCATCTACATGTTTACCATAAGTATAAAATATAAAGGTTATTTGTTTATCATTTAAATTATTAGATATGGTAACGCCACTACCTACTAGATCCCGGTCAAGTCTCCAGAGACGTACGCATGTAAACAAATTGTACTCATCTTTACAAAAATAAAATTAATGTGTTTCGATCTGGTGAAATACTGTACAAAAGAATTAATAGGGAGTCCCTCTTTATAGGCTCAACATACTACGTAGTATGTACTTCCCAATTGATTCAGTATTCCCGTTAAGTAACTTCGGAAGATGTGGGAGCGCGTCGAAGCCGTATTCGGAATGTCAAAACTCTGCCAGTTTTTAAAACCTACTGTACCTTTTTTTAAACATACTAATTCTAAGAACAAAACCGATAAGTACTCGTTTGAAAATAAACTGAAAGTTAATTCAATAAACACTGCAAGAATCATAATATAAACAAACATTAATGTGGCGCAGGTAACGTCAGACAGGAAATAACCACGAAGGCGCTATAGTTCACTTTATTTTATTTTATCCTTTCATAAATTACAATTCCAAGAAACATTTAACCTGATAAAGATTGGATAATATTCTCATGCAATCGCTAGAGTTCTAAAACTATATATTTTCTTTTGAGATAAAGTAAAAAAGACAATGTTATTATTATTATTATCATTATTATTAAATTCATGTAAGCAAACGATATTGTAAGTTTATAAATTCCTTAAAATTGACTAAAATTATTGTAAATTTTACGATTTTTATGCGAAACTACCAAATCGCTATATTTGATTAGGCTATAATACTTCCACTTCGGAAAAATCTAAATAGTAAATTTCAAATTCGTTTAATTTATTAATACTTAATGCAAAGTTATTCGGAAAACTTACGTAAATTAAGTGCTAAATCAAGAACAAAGCCTATTTCATTATACGATCATAAAAAATTATCTTAACGCACCGTATTAAAAACGAAATACGATAAATGATATCGGAGAGTTTAATGCTGCAGTAGACCTGCAACCCCTCAGTTAATTAATTAAGTGATTGATAATCTCTATTTGATTAGAAATATACTTATTTTGGAAATTTTTTAAATCATTTTCAATTATGAGATAACAGAATATAATAATGCAACAAGAAAAGTTGTACACATTTAGTACATAGTTGGGGAATAAAAAATATTTCACTTAAAGTAAATCAGTAATTAAAACTTCAAAAAGATATTCATAATTAATTAATTAAAAAGCAGAAAATATGAGAATAAGTAACATTTACTGAAAAACGTACTATGGACTCTACAAAAACATCATAGTATGAGAAATTTTTGTATATCAAGAACTGTACGCGTTTGAAAATACACTGTTCGAATATCTTTGTTTCTAGTTATTCCCCATATCGGATTCATTTTCAAAATATAAAAAGCAGATTGGTTGAAAAAACAATTTATTACTGTTCATTGTTATTTGTTTGTTTTTGTAGAGATAATGAATTGAGCAGCCATATATCGAGTGATGTACAAAAATTCTCAAATATAACCAACAACGTTGACTATACGAATACAATAAAACCTCTCTATAACGGACAGCCACCTATGAAAAGGTAAAAACTCATGGATTACAACGTTTCGGAACTTAGAAGAGTGCCCTTAATTCAGAGGTGTCCGAGAATGGTTTCACTGTACATATTCTATGTAGAGAAGCAGTATAAAAAAGCATGGTAGTAAGACATCTTGGAATCATTAATAACATAATTGGAATCATTAATAACATGATCCAAATCAATCCTAAAGTTTAGGATGAACCAACCCATTGATCTGAGATTATTGCCAGCAAGATCAGTTGTTGAAGGTACTCCTAAAAAAAAACGAAGCCGTTTGGCTACATCTAGTATTTTTGAAATCTTTGAAACCCCAACACCAGGAGTAAAAACTTAAAGAAAATTGACAACTGAGCAGGCACAGCCTGATTGCAGCGGTTTTTACACTTGCACCCTATGAACCAAGACAGAAATAAATTGGTATTGCTATTAATATTAAAAACTGCTTGCTAAATTACATATTCAGCTAGTCAACTAAAAATTTAGAAATTCTAATTCTTAGACTAATCAGATTTTTGCAAAATAGCACGAAGCATTGTGTGAGGTTTTAAAGGCACTTCACACGCTCCGTCTTGTTTTCACACTTGCGTGTATGTCGTGCCTCAAGGTAAGACGGAGCGTGTGGATGAGAACTCTAACACTTGCTCGGAGTGGCGAAGCACGGCTTGACGGCATTCAGGTTCTGCTTGAAATTGCATAAAGTATGCGAGCAAGTCTGAACGTGTGTATGGAACGACCGACTTTGAGCTCAATTTTAACGGTTTAAACATTATTTTTGCAGCGATGGGAAGTGAATATTATTGTTATCATGGCCGATCAAGACATTATTCTCACGAATTTCTTTCCAAATTTATTAAAATCGCCTATAGTTTAAGTTCATTTAGTAAGTTTGTGTGAAAGAGCTCAGCTCGTTTCAGCAACCACGACTTTTTCGACCACTTAGATCTTGGTTTGCGTTTTTTCTTTAGAGCTAGAGCTAACCCAACAGCAATTAATTCAATGTCCGACATGGTGTAATTTCGCTCAACACTTCTAGAAAACTGAGAAAAAGTCTTGAGTTAAACCGGTAGTTTGTATGAATTTCAAGCCTACAATTTTACATTGAGAGTTGCCTGTCGAGCCAAGTGTTAAGGCAAGACGGAGCGTGTGGAGCGCACTTTTATATATTTTTTTGGCATGTGTGATTAGATTTGAATTAAGATCTTTGCAAGGAATCCTTTAAAATTTCTTTTTTTTCAAATCAAAGATGAAATAAACACCAGGTTTAAAGGCCGCCGTGAGCATACGAGCAGCTTTGGTAGAAACTTTAAACAAATGCTCCCCTTGAAAATTAAAAGTCAATATTTTTATTTTCTATTTCATAGGGTCCTCATCGGATTAATCAAAAAACTGCACCTTTGATTAGCCAATGTTGCACCATTGTCCTTGTGAGGTGCACAAACTGCACACCTACTAGGTTTGGTTAAATAGAGTGAAAAAGAAGTTTTCTGCCTAATTATAATCAGTTTTTTGTTTTGCAAATTAATTTTCACACAATTCATAGTTATTGGCAGTTGTAAAAGTTTACAGTAATGAAACTCTCAAGAGGTTATGCACCTAGACTATCAGATATGTATTCGAATAATCCTAGAACAATTCAATAGTAACAAAGCAACGACTAAAAGATTTTTGACTGAGGCAAAAGGGAGGTAAAGAAGCAAATGTAGTTGTAGTTAGAGGGAACGAGTTCAAGTTTATTGGAGACGTCCATCTTGAGCACTCAATTTTACTTTTAGGCTGATTGAATCATTATCGATTTATATTTTTTTTGTTTTCTCTCTTATACGTTTGATTTTATGGTCTGCCCTACGCGTCCGTTTATTCTGAGCTATCTTGTTGATTTGGACGATATTGAAACAATAGTTCCTTTTCTCCGTCCTTCGGATTCTCATTTAATTTGCAATAGGTTGTACAGCAAACGTCTGCGCTGAATAATAATTATTTTGCTTGTTTTTGCAATCAAAGATTTATGTTAACTTAGCTTTTATAAAACAACTAGATACACTGTAACTGTCCATACTTATCTATATCAATATTTCAGAAGGAGGTTTAATGATTGTATTATTCATGAAATATTGCGTTTCTTTACCGGGACAAGTTTGTCAACGAACCAATAGATCAATACCCTGTCATGGTAACTAGAATTATGTATATTCAAAGAGTTGGTTTGTTATCGAATATTAGGGTCTTCGGATTACTCGTGTCATTACAGATGTTTAATGTTTATTCTCTGTTTGTTGGTAAATATTAATAAGCTGGTCCTTATTTTGCTTACCGCTATCAGTTTTCTTATTGAATTGTTTGTTTTGCAGAACAAGTTTGGGAAAATTAAGTAAAGAGTTAAAACAAGAAACATAGTGATGGAGCATTCATTGGCACGCTTAACGTTACTCTGTTATTGTCATGTCATTGTCTAGTGTGAACTTGCCTCTCTCCGTCCAATTCAAATGGGACATTGTAGATGTTCTACGTTAAGTTTTTTTGTTTTCTTTTTTTTTGTTTCTGCAGGAGAGCTGGATGGCATATTTAAGATATGCAAAAGAACACAAGGCAGTAATTAAAGGCAACATTAATGAAAGATGATGAGTTGTGGTCAGTATTAATAATACTTCAACTACTGCTTCTAAAAAAGTTTTGAGAGTTGGATTATTAACTTCAAAATAAAGAAAAGTAGTTTCTTAAAGGGAGAAATAGTAAACATTGATGTAGAGTAGCAAATTTCAACATTTTGCATTTCGAAAATCCTTTGGTTTGAAGATCCCAAGATTGCAAAATCAGGAAATGAAATATTCTTTGATGGCAAAGTTAATTTGGGGTAGAAGAATCTAGATAACATCAGATAATCACAATTAAGTTTTGCGATTTAGTAACCTAACCGGTTTAAAAACTTTTTAATTTTGGCAAAATATAGCAAAACAACAGAAAGGTGTAAAATGGGCAAAATCCAAAAATTATATTCTCTGTGTATTAGTAAACTTTAATGCACTTTAATGTTTGTATCAGGATAATAGATCGTTTGGAATATTTTAATGAACTTGGACTCTCGTAATAATCATAGTTGATTTGTTTAGCATAACTGAAGGTGCGGAAAAAATGGCTTCGCCAAATACTAAAATTTAAAAATACTGGATAATTTGGTTCTCTGAAAGTAAAAAACTAGAAATAATTTTTCTTTTGCTTCCGAAGAAAACCAGAGAAGAACTCGTTTAGGAATTTCTTTCTCAAGTAACTACCGCAATTACAAAGTTACTTACACGTTGTGTTATGGGCATATATGAGAATGTGCATTATAAATTTCAATTCTATTCATTTGTTCTGTGTATTATGCTATGAGGTCAGAAGATCGGTTCTCTAGTTACATAATTCTTAAATGCTTACTAAAACATTTCTTATGCTTCTGTTATACACACCAAATAAAAATTATCCAATTTTCTGCCTATTTGACATCTATAACTAGCTATTCTGTGACCAATCTACCATACATCAATCAAAGTGATCATTGAAATTTCCAACGCAAATTTCTTATACTTAGCAACAAAGCAGCTTCAGCTTAAAAAAGGTAACGAAATAGAAAGTCAAGAAATTTCAAATCAAGTTGATAATTAAAAAGAATAATGGTCTGTATACTAGAAAATATTTCCTTATTATGATAATAGTCAAGTGCAATAAGTATTTATAATTAAAATTGGAGAAAATAAATCTTTTTGTTAATTGGATCAAATTAATTATAAAATCGCTTTTGATGTAAACATATTGAAATAATAAAATCAACTTCTTTCATTGAGTGCAATGTTAAAAAATGATTTTATGTTAATTTAAAAAAAGTGCCCTTAAAAGAAGCCTTCACATAAACAACGTTTCATTTTTGCTTGTTTTGTTAATTTTCTTCATTTATTCTACTAAAATCTATTTCTGAGATAAAAGGAAAAATATAATTTCTACATGGGGGTAGAAAAAAAGAGAAGTGAAAATAACAACGGAAAGCATCAGTAGCAACCCCCCGCATCGAGAGAAACGGCAAAATGTAATGGATATAGCGCGTTGGATGTTTACATTACATCCACCAGGGTTGGTGCATTATACAGTCGATACCTAGGGCGCTCTCATTAGGGCCGCTAATTGGGGTTACGCCTCCAGCGAGTCACCCGACACCATCACTTGTTTACGAATATGATAACTAGTGCACTTGATCTCTATTTGCCAACTAAACTAATCTTACGTTTTATGTGATAACCTCGCCTCCTGCTGCCCCTGATAACGCATTCTTTGCTACCGAATTAAAAAGGAAAACCGCTCGAGAGACTGGCTATTAAATGAATAAGAAGAAAAATCAATTAGTGCGCTACTTTGGTTGATTTAAAAAAAAATTTTGGGAAAGGTTATCTTTATTAAAATTGCAAAACCACTGATAGTCTTTAATTAGCAACTTTTTCTTAAAATTATAATTTTAGTTAAGTTAATGTTTATCGATCACTATACATCATAATTCATGAGTGTCGAAAGAATAGAAATAAAATAACAAATACGCATTTCACTAGATTAAAATAATATTTTATGATCTATAAGATAAAAATTGACTGTATAAAATTAACTCTCTTAACGAAAAGAACAGCAAAGTTGTTTCTACAACAGTACCTGCAAAACGAACAGGAAGAACGATTGTGCACGGCCGACTCGCTCATTACACATCAAAATCAATTAATCAGCACACTTTGATTGACTTAGCTGCTGCGATTTTACAGCATTTCAATCAATCTCGTGTTACCGTTGCCTCACAACTAGAACTCATACGTACGCCTATCAGAAATCTCATAACTGGGAAAAGATATCGTGGATATATAATAATTACACGTTTATTAGCACTAGGAATTAAAGAAAACCGTTCTCAGCTAACAACGTGATTGAACAATTCAATCGATGAATAGTTTTCTCTCTTTTATGGAATACTTCTGTTTTTGAAAAAAAACAAATAAAATAAAAGAATCAAAATAATCCTCCAAGCGTAAAAGAATTCTTCAAATCATTTTTTGTTTTTATTGGTATTCCAGTATGCTTTGTATGACCCTGTGACGATGTCTTATCTGGGGTTAAAGGCCACCGGGACAAACAAGGCACGTCTTGTGACGTCGCCAAGACGTCACCCTACTGTCGATCTCCTCATTGGAAATATTGGAGCAAACATTTTTATGGGTTTATTTTTAGTGGTATCGCTCTTATCTAACAGTAAACAGCAACGAAAAAAAAGACTTATCAAAAAACGGCCTTGCAATTATGATACTCGCTTGTTTAATTTATGGTCAATCACGTAAAATATGGAAAAAAAAAAGTATAACACTATAAAAAGATTATATTAATTTTACAATCACAATTTGGAGTCTTCTGTTAAATAAATATCAGTGACTGTCGGGAACTATTTTCTGTTGAATATTTGATTTAAAAAAAAATAATAATAATTTAGGACTTAAGAAAAATTAGTACCTGGTGAAAATTGATACTCCAGATAAGACTCAAAAAGGTGAAAAAGGAAACATGAAGCAAATCTACACTTCAATAAAATAAAAAGTTTTAAATATGTACAGCAATATGCATTACTTTAGGTTTCTTGAACATGAAATAGTATAACTAATCCTAATCCTCCCTTCAATGTTGAAAGTTCGGACAAAGAGTCTCCAAAAGCCTGAAAGTCTTTTAATTAGGACTAGTGCTAGCGCAAACGTCACAGGTTTACCGTTTCTACCTTGAAGAGAAAAAGAAAAAAAAAAGTCCAGTTTTGATTTCCAATAGGCAACTTGCAGTGGAATGCAGTCGGGCTCCGCTCTCCATCCTACGGTGGTAATTCACGGTCAGGCTTCGCTTTTCATCGGGCCATCTGCGGTAGCCTGACTGCGTCCCTTTCTCTAAGGCCCTAGACATCAAAACATATTTATCAGTTATAGAATAGCTCCTGCAAACATTGTACCATTACTATCAGTTATGCAATTAATAAGAAGCATTAGTATTAGTACTCGACATCAATTTGTTGTGTTTGTTGTATCTGTTGCATCTCTTTGCATCATCTGCTACCAGTAAATGAGTACAATCTTCAAATTAATATAGCGCTGTAGGTATAATGAGTGGTATCGGCTGGTGTGTTACTATATTCTCGTTTCTGCTACCATCAATTGCGTTAGCAGTTGTAAACAAAAACAATAGAATGGTTTTCTTTCAACGGAAGTACTTGGAAGTTTTAGAAAATCATGGTTTTTTTGGACCGATAGAAACGCTGCGCTTAGCTTCACTATTGTACCATCAAGTGTCACGTAGTCAATGAACGCTATGACCGTGACCGTTATGTGTAGTAATAATATGACCCAAAAGTGGAAGAAAATTTACTACTTTTTCTCTACGTCGCAAGGAGTGGTGTTACTGTACGGTATTATACGAAATTATCAACAAGAAAAAAATGCCTTACTATTACCAGCCGTCACTAAAATGCAGAATGGACATTCAATATATACATTGACGCTGCAAATTTC
>VTPC01003899.1:0-13518 GCA_011009095.1 Ignelater luminosus
ACTTGTGCAAATACTCTGTATACTAGCATAAATGAATAAATGACAAACTTTAAAAAAATTGGAGGCAGTCACAACAGTTTTCGACGCTCTTCCACCCAAACACCACTGTCAGCTTGCAAAACAGTTTCCCTAGCAAATACTATCCGTTGATCTTCGTCTCTTTTTTATGGTATCCAAAAATATTTTCTTTTGTTTTTCAAATTCTTCATTGTCCATGTCTTCTTTTTGACAAAAAATGCTGTAATCTGGATCCTCACTTCCGTTGTGTTTTATAGCATTCCGATCGTTTTTGGTCTTAACTTTTCCACGTCTATACGTATATGTAACATTCTTTTTACTCTTTTTCTTCGTTTACTTTCAAACGCACTTTTGATCTTTTTGAGTGACTTGCCACAAAGAACCTTATGAAGTTTGTAATGAGCTTGATTCTTGGAATTAAAAGAGACCAGAACTCCATCGCATCGATACTTGTAGGAATTGCTTTTCGAATAGTTTATGCTTTTTCCACCAACAACAATATTACTATCTAAGTCATAAATTAAACTTCTTGCCTGCTTGGATACAGAAAAGATTATGGTCTGCAAATTTTTAAAAAAATCCTTTGATGATTGAATTGAAGGTATAAGATTCTCGACATGTTCGTTATTTTTATCTTTGCAGAAGTAAGTAGCACAGCATTTGTGATAGCCAAATACGTGGTTAATGCTGTTGTCAATATCCTGTTTTAATAACTCTATCTTCTCTCTGTCACTGCACTGCATAGATTTTCTATATTTTATTGCCGATGTAACAGCAGTTCTTAATCTGAGCTTTCGTTGTTTTAGAGCTCTCCTTATCGAAAGTGGATAACGCGTTTCATTACAGAGCTTTTCGAGTTTATTGCAAAAGTTTTGAAGAATGTGATTCCTACACTCGATTTTTTCCACAGTAGCGTCGCTGTATGGTTTGGCTTCTAAAAGCTTGCTGTAAGTACTACTATCCCCATCTGCTATTAATTTAGTATATTTCAAATTATACAGCTCAATCCTTTTTTTAAATCCCTCGAGTATAATTGTAGACTCCATGCTAGTGGAGGATCCTGTAAAATTTTTGCAACAGTTGTGTTCTTTTGGTGTTTCTTTCTTTTGTTCTGTTTGGCTGAAAATAATACAAAATTTATTTTTTATGCCTAAATATAAAATTTCACCAAACTGTTTTCTGACTATAGCACCTGCGCCTGAAACAACCGTCCGCAACTACTGCAATGCAAGGTACGCCGTTTTTATCTACATTTCCATTTTCAATACAAACTCAGCTTCCTTTTTAGCGGCAGCTTCCATCTCCTGTACAGCAGCGATTTCCCAACCCTTACCAATTATTTCAGTGTGCTTTTTAAATAATTTTTCACTAAAAGACGGAATTTCTAAACACGACAATAATTCTACTAAATTATAGTATCCTCCTCCGATACTTGTAATTCCCTCTACAGCAGCTGAATTTATATTTAATAAGTTCTCATTTGTTTCGATAGCTGGTATTTTAAATTCTTCACAACACATATTACATTTAAATTTAAATGTCGATTGAAGACCATTTTTTTCTTCAGATATTATTTCGATGTTTCTACACTACAGCTGTATTGTTGACCGTGAGCAGACATCAGCTTCAAGGAATTAAAAAAATACTGAGAATCCACAATGCGGCGACCTTCTATCACCACACTTTTCTGTGTGTTTTTAACATTACTCTCGTTATTTAATGCTGGGTTTGATGTAAAGACATCTTCGGATCCAATTTGGCTATTAATCCAAACTGGCTCAGGGACAGTCTGCATGTCATCTACATTGGTAGAAGAGTTTTGCTGTATTGTAGGTGGAACTGTTTCCTTCTGTATCCTACAAAAAAAATGACTTAAAGATCAAAATAATTTTCGAAATTTTAATTTGTTTAGTTTGTTTACAAATCTGTATGACACGCTTTTCTTATATTCAATTTACATTGAAATATTGTACAAAAAATATTACCGTATCAAAAGGCTCTTAGTCTTAGTTTTATATTATCCCACTTTTTGTTACTTACCTGACTAATTGTGAGTCAGAGTTCTTGGATACAAAAGGCAGATCTGCCTTTCTGCATCTGTTATATTCTGCAAGATTATTGGAAGACCTTCTTTTAACGCTTAAATGCAGGTTTCCCTTTTTATTTCTACCAGTTGTCCTTGCCATTCTTATACTAAAACACATATATTTTCATTATTTCAGAAAAAAAAATAATTTAAATGAACCGGCATTTCCATAACATATTTAGAACTGATCTGTTAGCTTACCTTTCAATGAAATGTACTGCTTATCTCCAAATAACACTCTTTTACAAAATGTTTTCAATCTTCATGTAACTTATCAATAATTAGATACTGATTATATTTCCGTGTTTGTTACAACAAACCGTAAAAATCAGCGAGTTGGACATGCAAGAATCTAGAAGAGCACACGAAAAGGAGTCAGATGTGTATAAGTGTTACACTTATGCAACAAAGGGATGAACAAACTGTTATCGCCAAAGACCGGTGGGTAGGTTGTGACGCCACTCCCGGTTTGTTACGTTTGTTACTCGCTTGCATATGGCATGTGGCCGTTTGAAAAAATTTGCATCTTCGAATGTACTTCCAGGAATAACACGCACTTAAAACTCCCGCTTTTTTGTAATCTCTCTCTCTCTCTCTCAAAACTTTAAGCGCTCTCTCTACGCTAACTAGAATCGCTCTTAAAACAGAAATACGAGGGTGGACTGAAAAGTTTCCGACCTAACAAAGATACAAGACATTTTCTCTGAAAATTTTTTTTTATTTTTCAACATAGTCTCCTTGTAACTGTACACACTTCCCCCAGCGATGCTCCCATCTCTGTAACCCGTCCAAATAGTACTCGGCATTTTTCTCTGCAAAATAATTGTTCACGAAGGTGATTGCCTCTTCATTTGACGAAAATCTTTGTCCTCCGAGCGCAATTTTTAGATGAGGGAACAAAAAGAAGTCGCTTGGGGCTAGATCGGGTGTGTAAGGCAGATGGTCAAGCAGTTCAAACCGTAATTCGTGGATTTTCGCCATGGCAACCGCTGAGGTGTGAGACGGTGCGTTGTCTTGGTGAAACAGGATTTTCTTTTTCTGCAAATGTGGCCGTTTTTTCGCAAGTTCTGCCTTCAGCTTGTCAAGTAATGAGGCATAGTATGCTCCTGTAATGGTTTTTCCTTTTTGAAGATAATCGATTAAAATAACTCCATGACTATCCCAAAAAACAGTCGCCATCACTTTCCCAGCCGAAAAAACAGTTTTTGCTTTTTTTGGAGCCGGTTCCCCCTTTGCAGTCCACTGTTTGGACTGTATTTTTGTTTCGGGCGTATAATGGTGTATCCAAGTATCATCTACAGTAATTAATCGGCGCCAAAACTCGGATTTATTTCGCCTAAACTGCGCCAAAAGAGCATTGGAAATATTCATTCGAACACGTTTTTGGTCTAACGTGAGCAAACGCGGCACCCAACGCGCGGACAGCTTTCTCATGCCTAAATATTGATTTAATATGTGACAAACACGTTCTTTTGACATGTTCATAACCTCTGCTATCTCTCTCACTTTAATTCGGCGGTCGTCTAGCACCATTTGGTGAACTTTGGCGATGTTTTCGTCGGTAGTTGCAGTTTTTGGACGTCCCGAACGTTCATCGTCTCCCAAGCTCTTACGGCCACGTTTAAATTCAGCAGCCCAAAATTTCACTGTGGTAAATGATGGTGCAGAGTCCCCATACACAGAATCCAACTCATCTTTTATTTGCGAAGGCGTATTGCCTTTCAAAAACAAATATTTAACGACAGCTCGATACTCGATTTTGTCCATTTTCACAAAAAAACTCACATCAACTCACTCAAACGACTGTTACATAAAAACTGCGCGTCCAAAATGGCTGAAACTTTGGTGAGTAACTGTCAACAGATGAACAACGAAATTCAGTAGCTTTTATTTACGAGTGCTGCCATCTTCACGTTGAGGTCGGAAACTTTTCAGACCACCCTCGTATGTTTAGTAGCGGTTTCCAATATTTTAACTATTTTACAACAGCTGCTTTGATATTGATGTTATTGTAATGTTTGGCAAGATTATACACAAAAGTATGGTGGGTGCGTATTTTTGAAAAGGACACAATGATAGTGACATTGTTATGTTTATAATTCTATTAAATAGCGCATACTAGAGATAAAAGTGTTGCTGCTTGTTTAGTAACAAGTTGGAATAAGTCGTTTGTAATAATTTCGCAGATTTTCATTGGAAAAGAAAAATCCATTTCTTTTGTCGTTTATTGCCTTTATCGCTTTTTAAATTACATAGAATCCATTCAAAACAAATAAAAAGTTTTAAAAACTGCGTTTATTGCTGAGTGCGAGTGTGAGTTTTGGAATTTAAATTGAAGCAAAATAAGCTTTTAACGTTATGAACATTAAAAATCAAGACATTAAGTCCGCTTGTATTTTAGATAATGCCGAAAGCAATCTAATATATTTGAAAACAAAAGACGTGGACAGGTGTACGCGAAAGCTTTATTATTAACCTCACTCGACTTACAACATTTCTAAACCACAGACAGCGATGCAGGTTTTTAAAAGCATTTATAGCATTTGGCAACAGATCGACATTTTCCTTCAGATAAAGACCTAAATTAAGCGAGCCTTCTTGGAAATTTGTAACTGATTGCTAAACATACTGAGCTTATTGTGACCGGTGCAGTTACAACATGTAAGATAGTTTTGTTGAACACTATTCTAATTACACAATTCTAATTATAAAGTTTAGAGAGTCGGTTGTCTGTTACAAATGTTTGGATGCTCAACTTGTGCGAGAAGTTGAAATTTTAAGTCTTCTATTACCGTTGCGTCGTGGCACGTCATTTAAGAAAACGATCTTTTTGGCAAATCATAATAATTTGTTACAAGAAGGAGCAGAATTCCGTTTTATTAAAATGTCAAGAGTCAGGACAATTGTTGTAGCTAAATGCTGGAAAGTACACATCACGCGTGAACGCGTAGCCGTATATTTCCCGACCCCTTTGCGCTTAAATTTTAAACTCAGGAAGGTAATTCAGGCTAAAACCTCATATAAATTTTCACTCATTGACTTTTACTAAATTGGAACAGAATCTTTAGTGTGTGCCCCCTGCATTCGCAATGAATTTTCATTGAATTTCGATTATGAAGAAATCGCTGACTGAATTCGTTTCGATAGATATAAAGCAGTGCAGTTATCTCGTACTAGCAGAAAAATTCTTTGATTAGGCTTAATGCTTTTCCGATTCTCTTTTTCCCTTTGTAACAGTAAGCTAAATTTTAATTCCTTTCGGCTTTTGAAAGTACATTCAACTGAGATTTTATGAGAAAGAAAATCTTGATATCTGTAAGAAAAGCTACAAGTATTTTCTAAATTGATGAGATTGAAAAACTTCTGGAGTAATCTCGAGGAGCTGCAACAAAGTAAAAATATTGTGATTTACGTTCATCTTTATTTCATGTTTGTTTTTCTCATGTGTAAGTGCAGGAATTACATAATTCAGCACAAAACGTAAACTATAATTTACGTGCTCTCGGCGTTACGTTAGTTTACTGAGAAAATGGTGCATCTCTATATCAGCTATATAGTTTTATTTGCAAAAGCTACTTTGTTCGAATTTATGTCCTCTAAACGTAAATGTGCGTGGTTATGAAAGGCGGGACGTGTAAAATAGACATTAAAATATCTCTAAAAGCTTGCGGTCTGAATTGTGCTGACGTTCAGCGCTTCCGCAGTTATCATTGTCACACATGTAATGTGTCACAATTTCTCTCCTATCTGATAAGCCATGCGTGTTCGTTCAATCTGCGTCTGCTCGCTTTTGTTAGATCCCACAATCGACGAAGCGGTAAAAACTTCGACTTCTTTACTGCCTGACATTATTTGTTTTTGTTTATGTTAGAATTTCCACTTCTAAATTTCCGTTTTCGAGCTCTACTGAACTGCATTTTAGAAATTTACGATTTTAATAAGTTTTGTGCCGATACAGCAAACAATATACCAAGGGTAGTTTATGTAATATAAAGAAATTGGAAATAAAAGGGAAAAAATACGAAAACAGTCAGAACGAAAAACTTTAATTCCTTGCAAATTGATTGCAAACAATTAATTATGCTGCCTAAGCTCTTAATAATAATTTTCACGTTTATTGGTAAACCAAATTTGAGCTTTGTGAGACTCAGCACACTTCAGTACTTATCTTTGTTAGCAATTACGTCCTGTCTAAAGTAGATATTGTACAGTATTAATTTACTAAGTGCATGCTTTCATGAAATTATGGTTTTGGGAAATTATCGCTTATTTTCTCACAGCTATACACATCTTTTAATTAAAAGACATTAATTCGTTTTCTTTTGATGTAAAGGAAATGAATTCTTTTTGTCCTTGGTCGGTCTCCTTTTGTTTAGAAATCTTTGTTCTTTTTTATTAGAAACGATTGTTATATTTATATTGTACTGATATTAATAAAAACTAATACAACTTTCATTTTAAATTCTTTATAAGTAAAGTCGTTTCTTATTTTTTCCAATTTAAAATAAAAAGAGGCCAATATCATTTTTATTAAGGTGAGATCGTGCCAAGTACTCTACATTGAATACCGTAATAAATCGTCTATTGCTCCAGTAATCCAATAAAATCTTAAGAGCAAACCGGTTTGTTTTGGCGCAGAAACAGCCACGTGCGCAATTCTTTGATTGATTAGTCTGGAATTAAACTCTCAGCGCTCGTCTTTTATCATCTAGATAAATATTGAAAATATGAAACGCATAAAACCCCAAAAAACTGAATCGATTGATTAAAGAAAAAATGCAGTTTATTGTGCAAAAACTGAAAGTGATTTATGTAGGTGCCACGTACGTAACTACGAGAATTTTTTGATTCCACAGAATTGTACTTTCCGGTCGTTAATACACTTTTTCTAAAATTCATTTCTTTACCTTCCAAAATAAGGCTTATTATGAGAGTGGACATATAACTTGGGACACCCTGTATAGAAAAAGAAAACAGAAAATCGAGGGTCAGTACATCAACAGAGTCTTTAACAACTCGAGTGGGGCGGCATACAGCGCCAGTATTTGATAAATAAAAATAAATATAATAAAATACTAAGGAATAAGCCTACTGGTTTGGGTCTACAATACTATAGGTTACAGCAGATATACTCATCTAAAGCATTGTGTAATACGACACCATAAGAAGCGGAGTGCTAAAAGAAAAATTGTTGAAATATGTTTGGCAGCGCTAATTACACGTTGTGTAAAGGTCCAAAAAAAGCTCCAACACCGTTCTGAAAAGAACCGTCGCGTCGAACTCCTCGTCGTCTCTGTGTGACGGCAAGTTGGCCGTCCTTGGGCATCCCCACCGACGGGGATTATGGAGGACCTGCTTCCGGCCTGCACCACCATCGCCACCAAACCACCAACACCGTGGACAGCGGGCGTGCGGACTGCTTGGTACCAGACATGGCGTACACGACAGGAGTTACCCAATTTTTCCAATTCACCAGCCATAGAGAAATTAAGTTTTCTAAATGGCAGCCACCTACGGTGGCATTTTATTCATTGACTCGCCGCCAAAAAAAGCAAATTCAGCTTTAATGGGAAGAAGCTAATAATGGTAGAGAATGACAGCCAATCAAAAAAAGCGTAGCGTAACATATCTTTATTGCAGAAGTGTGACTGCCCCTTCCTACATCTAAGTACAAAAATTGTAGAACTGTGGATTTCCCATAGTAGAGACCATACATTTCAGTTCAATAACGTATGTTGTCTTTGAAAACGCAAAGAAATAAGAAATTTCTAGTAAAACTTTAACACCCTGCATCTCAAAAACTAAGCGTTTTTGGATATAAGTTTATTAAGAAAGTGCACTTATTTGTTGACTTTCTATTGCCTCCTACATCTTTGACGTATTTAAAGTAAACACCCTGTATATCCAGATCTAACAACACAAAGATGTTATTTCTTTAACCAGTGTCCACCGATTTCGATTTTTAAAGCATGTATTAACATATCATATTTCTTGCATATATTATTCAATTTTTAAGGCAAATCTGTCCAGCTTTAGTCATTACATAAAGTAATCATTTACTTAATACTTAGGTACTGCAAGATAATGAGTAACTGTCACATACAAGGAATTGGTGGTTTATAGGGGAAGTCTTTGAAGTTTGAAAAGTGAATAAGATTTAAAAAAACATCGGGCGGCATTTGGACAACCAAAACAACATTGCAAAAGGCTGATAAAATTACCAGGATGTACGTTGAGGGGAATACCAATAGAAAACAGAAACTATAAGAAATGAGTTAAGTATACAGAAATTTCTTACGCATATTTATTTGCAAAAAAGTTAAGATTTTTTGCTTTAATTTTTATGTTTAGTTAATCAAATGAATTTTTGTTTAATTCAAAAGTACATAATGATTAATGGCACTGGAAGCACAAAAATGTAAAGCTTGTTTGTTAATGCCTATTTTAGATTATTCGTCTGAGTTTTGGAAAAAATCTAATTTAGCTAATTGTCAAGTAGAAGTTTCTAAACAAGTAAAGTTCGGTCCTCTTTTGTTTTTACATCCTCACCCCTGCATCTAGGGAGAAGTCTTGTTCCGGAGTATCTCAGGAACGAAGCGTCTGATCGAGATAAGGCTTTTTTGTCGTAAATGACATCTAATGTCGCAACGTATTGGTTGGGACAATCTTAGATTGTTTATATTTCTAAAAATCGAATTCTGACCGCCTTCATACCGTCGCACAGTGCGTTATTCTAGCTATCTAGAGGGATTTAATTATTTTGATAGAAGTATGCATCTGTTATATGATTTATTGTAATGGTATGGTAGAAATAAGGTAACAGCATACCGTTTAACAGATTTTTCAAACGAAATTATTTATTATATCAAAATCATTACAATTACTACCGAGATAAAAATTCAAATTTTTTAAAACAGGTACGGTTAGGAAAAGATATGGAAACTTGCAAAGTCAGTTGCAATTATCTTGAATAAAATTTTAAACGACAAATAAAATTGCATCAAGTAATAGTTATATCAGAACCATTTAGTAAGAGTAAGATAAAATAAGAAAAAATATTAATTAGAATCGTCAAAATCAATATTTTCTTTTGAAACGTTAGAATGACAAGAAGACATCTCTAGCAATTCAAACACTTCAGAAGTAATTTTCCCATGTCTTGTCTTTGGAGGTGCACGTAAACTAGCAATGAGAGGATCAGAAGTTATTAATATAATCTATGTAATAAATCCGTATTTGTTTCTATTCTTGATGTTTTCCTAGTTCTCTATACTTTCTATTATTTTTATTCCTCGTCTCCTGCGCTTCTTCCAATAGTTGTCCTATTGGAAGAATGCAAGAAGTCATGTCTTCCATGACATAGAATCTTATGAACTCCCGTTATTTCTGCCGACTTTTCTGCATTTCTGAAAAATTTGCGAGCCATGTTGCCATCATTTGTATTCCCTGATTGCTGCTTGGGCATATCTATTAAAAGACTAAGCTGAGCTTTGAATTCATCCTGAACATATTGTTTTTTCTGAATTACCTTGGTTTTATTTGTTGTAGCTCGAGCTTGCCATGATTTGATATCAAACCTGTATGAAATATGAAGTATACATTCCAAAAAAAAGTATCCATTGATAGCAAATTAGGGTCTACTTTTTTTGTGAAATGATCTCTGGGTTATTCATTTCGCGGGGTGTAGCACCACACAAGTAGCAAGTTTGGGAAGACAAACATGATGACACAGCATTACAAATTTTTCCGTCGACCATACAAAAAATCAATGTACAGCTTACTTCCACTTCCATATCATCTACAGTTACTTTCGTTGCACAAAGAGATTTAATACGATCTTGAACCGAATTCACCTCACTTGTAATTACTTCTGTCGACTCTTTTAGAAACATAAACTTTATAGGTCGACAATACCTTGTAGAAGAAGGTGCGAGGTTTTGGCAAACAACTTGTTTATATTCATCACTATCAAAACACATCTGAACAGGCACCATGGAGAAACTAAATAAATTTTCGTCACTTCGGGAAATTTTTGCTTGCATGTGTTTTATCCAGCACCATCACAACCCCACTTTATAATAGCGCTTAACCCTTCTTGCAGTAAGGTTAAAGTCCTCAAAACATCTTCTTGTACTACGCATAACCTTCTAATGGTATGGTCCACTAACGATTGCAATTCAGTCTTTGCGCCAACTTCAGTCACCGTAATCCCTGTTGGATAACATGCCTTTTTGGCCTCTTTAACAACCTGATACGCTGGATACAATTTTGGATTAATATCCTTGACTTCCTGTCGTAGCACGTTATATTGACAAGTTGACAGATTTGCATCAACCATAATTGCAAGTGCGCGATCTGCAGATAAGGATTTCGGTTTCTGGAGGAAACATATTTGAACTTTTTTTTTTATTATAGGTGCTTGTTTATGAGAAGCTGAGCAGAGCTCTCTTACAATTGTCGCGGAGTCTTTTTTTCGGGCTTTGCAAAGTTTTATTTCAGTTGCTATTGACAACTCTTCGTTACTAGTTTTTACCAAATTTCGGAAGCTGCGTTTTTTAGTTTTTAAACAGCAATTCTCAAAAGTTTTCTCGAGTCTTCCTGGTCTATCACTTGCAACAAATTGCGAAGGTCCAGGTAACGCCTGAATTACAAGGGTAGAAAACTGAGCGTATTGTTGAAGCCACGAAGAGTTGGATTTTAAAAATCATTCTGTATGTCTACCACTTTTTTTCCCATCTTTGTTGAATTTTCTGGCAAAGGCTTCTTAAGGCTACCTTAATATCATTAAGAACATCATTTGGTAATGTTCAGTCTCCTAATTCTTGCAGAAAATACGCAAATATTGCGTCAGATTTTGTATTTCTAATATTTTTATTCCAAATATTAAAGACAGTCAGACGCGAGATGCGCGGGTTAATTCTGAAATTTTAGAAAAATATATATATAAATCGCAAATATTCCCAGTAACTTTTTTGTTATTTTAGTATCCAATTAATTCTATTTTACAAAAAGTATAAAACGAATTCTGTCTAATGCAGTATAATAAACTAAAAACCTGTTTCACAATTAATTATTACGAAACAGTGCAAGATTTTGTACATATGGTTTCAAAATTCCATTGCATGAATAATGATGTATTTAGAAAAGTAATAATAAGTCGTAATACCTTGATACACAGCAGATATCTCAACACCACAACACAATTATAATTAGAAGTCTCGAAAACAGCGTACTCGTCGAACAAAGTCAAAGAAACGAAAAGCATTTGCAGAGTGTTATTTCTTTACCTGTTCAGGACGCAAACTTTATACCCTTATTTGACCGTTAGGGGCGACTTCAGAGCAGAAATAGCACTATCCCGTTATAAAAGGGAAGTTCTTTTTCCGAGATAAAACTTTTATTTTGTAAAATATTGTTGTTGAATTTTTAATAAAATCACTCTAAATTCCTAGAATGTCACACTGTGCGTCGTAGTTGACCACGATCGCGATCTTTCTTTCATCGAATACCTTAAAAGAATTAGCTACAGAAAAAGTTCCTATGACTGTACCTCAAAAACGGCTAACTTGATTTTCAAATTTCTAAAAAACAACCGGAGAAACTCCACCGTTTTAGAACAATTAATTTAAGCTTAGAAAACTTTCATACAGTGATCAGCATCACCATAAACGCCTCTTCTATATGGTTACAATATTTTTCTGACTTTTTTTTTCTTTTAAAGGTCACACGAAAAAATGTTAATTTGATGCATTTGAACAGTTCTCTCCAACTCGTTTCAAAATTTTTGAGAGGTCGCTCAAGAATTTTAAAAGTTTCAAAAAACAAAAGAAATCAATTTTTCTTTTTTTCGTTCTTCAGTTTGTCACTAATTCAATCTTTTCTATGTAGGTTGTAGAGAAACATACTAAAATTTGAAGTCAAAATATTAATATTTAAAGGTCGCTCAATAATTTTAAAAATAAATTTTAATGAACTTTTAATGGTTTTGAGCGACATTTATATATTAATATTAATTGTAAGTATTTGTTTTTTTATTACATTTTTCAATTTCAATAATGCTATTGATTAAAATCAATTAGTTGCACTATAAAATAATAGTTATAACGAGATCAAGTCTTAATATTAATATTTAAAGGTTGCTCAAAACTCTTCAAATGCATCAAATTAACATTTTTTTATGTGAGCTTTAAAAGAAAAAAAAAGTCGGAAAAATATTGTTACCCTACTCTTCATGCTCAGGAATGATGCAGAAAAATCACTTTGAAGATTCAAAAGTATACCATCAACCAAGCAGAATGTAGGCTCACGATGATTAGTCATTACTACGTATTTAAACTTTGTTTTGCGTTTACTACTGTATCAAATTGAATCTTCTGAAATTTTACTCATTAATAATTTTATAACAACCTGAACTTGCAAAAACATCTAAAAAAGCCAAATGCGAAATTCCTCCATTAAAGATGGCTTGGCAAAATAGGTGTCTATATGTGGAACTTGACGCCATGAAGATGAATTCGAAAAAACAATTCTCAAAGCCGATCGGTAAGTGTTCGATTCCCATTGGCTACGAGTTGCATAGTGATTGTGTATTGGCGATTAATTCCGAGTCGCATATCGAGGGATTTGTCTTGAACTATACATTTAACCGCAAAATTAAGGCACCACCCTGACTTTTGATTTTATTTCGAAAAATTTTATGTATTTTCCAATTCGTTAATATCAATTTTAATAATTTGTTTATTATTACGCCTTTTGTACGTTTTTGTCTGTCTTCTTTATTTAATTTCGAAATCACAGCAGCTTTTGATAAGAAGTATGTTTTTCAAGTAAGTAAATCTCAGTTTTAAAAAAAAGTAGGCACTGTTTTTCATTATGTTATCAATAGATAAGATAACTGTCATTCGTGCAATGCGATGAAACGTGCTAGACGAAATTTAAATCGTGATGAATGTGCTCAAATTATAACTTTGTCCAATGAAGGACTAACAAATCGCAAACTTGCTAAAAGGTTTGGCATGTCTCAGACAACCGTCGGTAGGGTTCTGCAGAAGTTTGTAGAGACCAATCATTATACTAAAAGACGTGGCCAAGGCGGGCCACGTGCTACAAATGCCGTGGAGGACGGATTTATCGAACTTCGAGCACTTAGGGAACGGTTCACTACCGCACGAACTCTCAAAATACAACTAAGTTTGGTTCATGGCACTGCTTTTAGCCAAGAGGCCATAAGAACAAGACTTTGAGTTTAAAATTTACGATCTTGGGCAGCAGCTTCTGGTCCCAGATTATCTGCAAACCATCGAAGAAACAAATTGGCTTTTGCAAGGAGGCAATTGGGATTGGGAAATTCATGACTGGGAGCAGGTGTTATTTACAGATGGTCAAAGTTTTGCCTTGTAAGTTCTGATGGCCGT